>OMLM01015840.1:55117-70838 GCA_900302695.1 Helostoma temminkii | reverse complement strand
CAATTAACATAAAAAAAAGATATATTAATATATTAAATATTAAAATGGGAAATTACCTTTTGCCAATAATCTGAGCATATGTCTTAACCAGATAGTCTGAGATGTTTCTGCCAGTCAGATTCTGAAGCGTGTCTGTTTCACTAATCATCATCTGGATACAAAAAACAAAACAAACAATTAATCTGTGATCATTTGCAGTTTTATTGGATTAATCCTAATGTGTCCAAAAGACAAAAAAGAAGACAGTGTCCTTGTTGTTTAATCTTTCGACTAATCAAAATGTTTGGTGTCACCAACCTGTGGTGGTGGCAGTCCCCCAGCACCGGCTGGACACTCAGGCAGCATCCTCTTGCGCCCTTCACAGCTGCACTCGCACAGAGGAGATGGATTCTCCATGGTCCAGTTGCCTTTGTTGAACATGTCTTTCACACTTTGAGAGACTTGAGGAACAGACCACTCGTCCTCCACTGCATTGCAGAGAGTGTTCCTGGAGCACAGGTGGAGAGAGAAGACTTTACATAACACTCTAAACTTTTAATCCAATTTTACAGAAAATTTGATTTTAATAAAAGCACTCACGGTATGGGTTCTCCTTCCATGCACCGTGTTCCAAATCCTGGTTTTTCTGTCAGAGCACTCAGTAGTTTATTGGTGTGAGGGTCCTCTGGTAAGTCATTACTACAATGATACAGAGGATATACTAAATAACACATACAAAGGGGCTCTATCATTATGATTTAAGACAAGTGAATTGTTTACAGTTTGACATCTATGCTGTGTGAAAGATCAAAAATGTGTATTATGAGCTGCAAAGTTAAAATTCTGATATCTGACCTGATGAAGGTAAACTGTTCTCCATACATGCTGGGATCCAGAGCTAAACTGGGGTACTTTCCAAATGGAGGAACAATCAGGCTGAACACCAGGGCAATACACACAAACACTGCTGGGAGAACAATCTGAAAAATAACATCATATCGATTCATTATCTAGCACACATGGAAATGGAGACATATGTTAAGAGGAATGTAACTATTGATGGAAGCCAGAGACTCCTACAGAGGTTCCCTCTGTAGATGGCGTCAGCTTACCTGAGCAAAGAAGCCTTTCCTGGAGCGTCGAGCATAGAGGAACCGTTTCCAGAGCAGTGCAACAAACTGCTGTCTTTTCAGACTCCAGCCTTTGACCTGGTACGAACCTTTGCCATCTGTTCCACTGAGCCAGTCGGTCTCACGAGATTCTGTGCACAGACACGATGTTACACATGAGAAATCAACATATCCGTCACATCTGTCCTGATTATGTAATAGTACTAAAAATAGTTAATAACAACTAAATGTCTGCTATTTTACAGAGGGGCAGAATTTTGTAACATAAAACCTGATCAACAAGAAGAAACTACAGATTTTAAAAACTTATTTCCTAATTATTTATGTATTTTCCTGGTGAATACACCTTCAGGTACAAACACTAGATTAGAAAATACTTGGTACTGCTGTATACTGCTGTACTACCTGGGTCACCTTCAGAGTCATTGAAATCAAAGTCATCCTCAGTGAAGGGCTTCAGGCAGCTCTGGTGGTCTCCAAATGCATGATGGCGACGAGTTCTGGTTGGTACGACACCATCTGCAGTCACAATGTTGATTTGAGAAGTGAGTTTTCTGTCTGCTGTTTTTTACAATGACAAAAGTGAGATGAGATGAATTAAAAATACATCTTACCTGAAAGCTCCACAGAATCCACTCCACTGTCCTCAGCCACCTTTAGGAAAATCTGCGGACACATAAAGATATTAGCTAACTACAACCATATGATTGCTGGCTACAAAGACATATAAACCACACAAGAAAAACACAAAAGAAGTTTCATTTTATTATCACATTTAATGTGGAATGCAGTACATAAACTTTTCAGTGTTTACCTCTTCCAGTGTTGTATCAGATATTCCATAGCTGGATATTCCCAGGTCAGTGAGTCGGTCATCCAACTCATGGAAGAGTTCCACAAAAGCTCCATCTTTAGCAGACTGGTAGGGCAAGACATATGTGAGTTCATGGCCAAGATCCTCCACCAGACGAGCCTCTGGGACATGCTTGAAAATCACATTGGATATAAGGGAGACGTCTGGAGGGAAGAAAGATGTTGGTGAGAGGGGATAAAAACCATTGACATCTTGTATGTCTTTCAAAAGTAATAGCTCGTTGCTTCTTACCAATTGTAGTGGTTTCACTCTCTGGCTCACTGCCCAACCCAGCATCTGAACTGCTCTCTGATACACTGTCCTCCTGAACCAAAGACAAGAGGGTAAAGATAAGTGGTGTGTTATGTAAAGCAAGATTAAATTTAGTGCTCAATTTCTTCCTGATAACTATAATAATACATTTCTATGTTTTACTCCAGCATAAGTCACAGTAAAAAATACATTTTATTGTATATCTGCCTGAAGTTGAGACTATTTATCTCAGAATATTGTTAATGTTGTCTATTACAGTTTACCTTCTCTGACTTTTTGCTGTAGGAAACAGTACTGGCAGAATTCCTGCAGGACTGAAGCGTCAAGTCATAGTCTCGCTTGACCAGGGTCAGGTAATAGCCAGTCCCCAGCTGAGTCTTCAGGAAGAGTGAGGAGCCTACGCAACACAACTTGCCATGGGAAATGATGGCGATGCGATCGCCCAGAATGTCAGCCTCATCCATATGATGAGTGGACAGGATGATGGTGCGGCCTGACAGAGGGGCAAACGCATTCAACTTATTAAATATACAAATCACTAGAAAGAATAAATAATTGCTGTATGACCAAAACCCAAAGATGGATTTACCTTGTCGGTATTTAAGCAGCAGGTCCCAGATGCCCCTGCGTGCATACGGATCAACCCCAGCAGTAGGTTCATCCAGGATCACAACCTTTGATCCGCCAACAAAAGCCAAGGCCACTGACAGCTTCCTCTGCATCCCACCTACAAGATGACAGGAAGAAAAAAGTCAAGACAGTCCCTTTAGTTTGATATATTTATGGAAATCTCCTTGTAAAATATTACTTGAGGAAAAGCTAAAAACTGACCAGACAGTTGACTTGTGCGAGACTGTCGTTTATGGGGCAGTCCGACATCATTAACAATTTGTTCCATTTCGGCCTTCACCTTCTCCTCCGGCAGGCCTTTCAGACGGGCGTAGAACCAGATGTGTTCCTCAACCGTCAGCCTGAATTACAGCAACAACAAACAAATCCCATCATTTCCAAAGCTCAACAGTCTACAAATGTGCTATGAAATGAATGAATGCTTTATTGTACAACGAAATTAGATTAAATCGTTTATTCGTACTCCATACATACATGCTGAAAAGTACATTGTGCTGAGGACAGACACCCAGATTCTGCCGAATGGTGCTGAGTTCGCTGCGTATGTCCTTGCCGAGAATGTAGGCTGTGCCAGAGGTGGGTGGGAACAGCCCTGTCAGGATTGACCTATCAAAAAAAAGGCAGGATACTCCAATAAATCTCTACCTCAAATGAGTATATTTCAAATTCCCACAACTCTTCTTTTGAAATATTGCAGTTCAACCATATGATGGTGTGTGGGTTATCTTACATAGTAGTGGTCTTGCCAGCTCCATTGTGGCCGAGGAAGGAGGTGATCTGTCCTTCGTAGAACTTCAGGGACAGTCCATCTACAGCCAGTTTGTTTCCATGGCTGTACACCTTCATGAGATTCTCAATGTAAACACCTGGGTCAATGTTGCTTGGTTCCTCCTCAATACACACGGCTATAGATAAAAGACAAGTAAAAAGCATTTTAGCAATGGCATAAGTAGAAGTTTGGAAACACACATAAAGTGAGGCATTATCTATCTTTGGACCTCTTACAATATTTCTTGGTATAAGTTAAAAACATATTCCTAAGACAAAAGACATAAACATTAATTGTTCATTAATACTATTAATTAATAGTGATTATAATTTGTACCTTCAGCGTTGCCCTTCTTGGACATAGTGGTGGAAAAGTTCTTGTTCTCTTTCTCTCCACACCAGTAAGTCTTAGTAAAGGGGAAATACCAAGGCCTGGGGATGCCGTATTGACCTGAAATGCAGAGAATTGATTTGTTTTTCAGCACTGTGCACAAAAACAACCTAGAAGAACTCACTAAGTCACTTTGACCTAGATCATTGAATTAGGAATTCAAGGGAAAATTACTAATTAATCTAATTTTGTTGACGACTTACCAGGAAACACAGCTTCGATGTACCATGTCATTATACCGTACAGCACAGCGTCAAATAGCATGAGGCAAATAGATGTGGTCAGATTGTAGCTGTCTTCCTCCAAAGGACTGGCCAGCAGGTTTGACCACTGAATACCCACCCCTTGCTCCTCAAAAAGGGCAAAGTACTCACAGCCAAACCCAAAAGCAACAGGGGACAGAAGACTCTGAGAGACAAATAGAGAAACCAGAGTTTAGGAAAAAACAGTCAAACTACAGAATGTATATAAATGTAGAAGCATTGTGTAGGTCTCTACACACGCTTTGCTTTGCAGTTATTTATTGTCTGTGTTATTAAATTTCGTTTACACACCACTACAACTTTTGCTCCAAAGCCCACATAGTCTTGCCAGGCGACACAGAGCACATAGGGCAGGTAGAGTGTGAAATAGATGATCCCACCACAGGCTGCTGCCAAGTTGGCACGAGAAAACAAGGTGCTGATGAGAAAACACTGCATGATGGTTACTACGCCAAACGATCCCAGGAAAAGGAACACCACACCAGGGTCACTGTAGGGCAGCAGGTTGCCCATCTAAAAACGAGAAAAAAAAGAAAATGGAGTTAAATAGCTGCCTGGTTACAGCAGTATGATATCACTTGTTTTCGGCAGTTTGATGACATTTCCAGACAATGATGTGATGTGATCATGAGAAACAGGGTGACTATCAAGTTAAATGTTCAGCATAAACAACAGCAATTATCAGTGTGACTACATCCACTTGTTCTCTATAATTTGTTGGCGTTCCTGTGTGATGATGTACATGTGAATTCTACATTCGACACCAACCTTCAATAACATCACCAACAAGCCGGCACTGATCAGCAGTGGTATTAAACTGCTGATGAACCAGCTAAGCCATAGGATGCCATTGTTCAGTCCCATGATCCTCATGGTCTCCTTGAGTCGTGCTTCCTTCTCGTACACAACGCCCTTGATGATGATGGCTACTGAGTACATCCATGCCAACGTCATGAAGAGTGGCATGGAGCGACTCATTACCCGCAGGAAACTGTAGAAGAAGCAAGAAGAAACAGTCACGCACCCTTTCAAGAATGTGTATGGGGACACATTTTCGTTTTTCTTCCCAAAGTGCTCACATACATGTCATCAACATAGCAGGGGTATGGCATCTGCTGAATGTAGATGCCTGTCTTCTCCTTGATGCCAGTGATGGCTCTGATAATTCCATGCTCAATGACATCTTGCAGATAGGAAAATCCACCCCAGATGTATCGAAGGTCTTCAAAGGGGTCTGCCCTGGGACCAGGGTCCCAGTAGCTGCAAAGCAAGATAAGTTTTTGTGTTTTGATAAGTGTTTTAACAACAAAAAAACATGAAAAACTAAAAGGATCTGTGATTAACTAATATTTGCTTGGTAAACACAGCTATGTACCCGTCTTTAATCTTGTTTGTCCTCTCCACATTATCAATGTCCATGCGAATCTTGTAATTGACATTAGGAGGCAGGTCAGTGCTGTTGTTGTGTGGGATGTCAGGAAACACGATTCCTGCCCAGAATTTTTGGTTCTCCAGAAGACCCATGGATTTGTTGACCAAGCGTTCCTCATTAGCGACTGGCTCCAGTTTGTCCAGGTTTACACACTGAAGGAAAGAGATGTGATTTATGCCATATTTTTTAATAAGTTTCACTCAATAAGATGATGTTTGTTGAGGTGAAAATGAGGTGAAAATGTAAACAATGTCTGAATGCCAGCTACTGTAGTTAAAGAAATATAATGTAGGACAAGAAATTCTTGTCAGAGACAAAAGACTACGAAGCGAATAAATATAAAATCTTCTAAAAAGTCTTCTTATAATTACTTAGAATATACTGTAGTTTACATTCATCAGCCTGCTGTATAATTTTTTGTCAATTAGCAGTTCCAAAAAAAGTTATTTGCTTACTCTTAAACTCTGACACACAAGTCATAACCCACTAAAAAATCCTGCTTAATAATCACGTGCTTTCCGTGTAAATATTATTCGGAGGCTGAAGACAACTATGAACTCTATACACTGTTATAAGCAAACTTGTGAACCTTGAATAGACACTGAGTAACCACACCATGGTATCTAAGCTTAGCTGGCCTCCTACAGATCAGCCTCTCACATGTTCAGCTGACATAGCTGACTTGGACCTTGTGCACTCTTATTGAGTGCACTGTGTGAGAAGCCAGCAAGTTCAAAAGGCACAATCGAAGTACAGCCTGACCGTTTGTAATAGTATGGACGTGACAGTCTTTTATGATTGTGGGAGGCCTTGACATACATTTGTACATGAGAAATGTCAGTGTACACACATGATCTTTTTGAACAGTGACACACTATAATAAATAGGTTAGTAGGTTATTTAGCAATATTACACAAACAATGTCATAAAATGATTAGATATGCTGGATGCATGCCTACTCAACTTCACATAAGGGTTCAAAATGCCCCCTTTCTAAACTTAAGAGCATTTTTTAAAACAAATTGTTATTGTATTTATGTGTGTTATTATATTATTTATGGGTGTTGATTCAAAACCACATTAAAATTGTGTTGAATTAAATTTAGAAAGTCATCAGTATATAATCAATTATCTGTGTGTCATAAGTGTGGACTAGAAATGGAAAACACATTTACTCAGATAAGCTACGTTTGCAACATGACAGTTCATTGATATTTCATTTAAATATACCCTGACACAGATAAAGACAATTGCTCATTCACTGGATAATGAACATTGATTAACATTTGGCAATAGTACAATATACGGGGTGACTGTTCTTCACTATGGCTTGGGTCTGACATACTGACCCAGGAAGGGGACGGAACATTTGATTTCCAGGGTTTCAATAGCAGTGCTTAAATGTAAAGCAGTGTACATGTTTTATTTACACATACTGACCTCCATAAAGCGGGAAACGGTTTGTATGGCCTGGTCAGTTTCGTTGAGCAAATCTCTCCAGGTGTAGCTAGATCCTGCGGCCTTGGAAAGGAAAGCTGACACATCTGACACAAGCCACCCAGTCTCACTGAGCTGGGTGTTAAAGAATGCAGCACTGGCATTATTCTGGAGCAGGGTCTGCAAAAATGAAGATTTATATTGTTTATTGTAATAATCTAATATTAGTAATCTAATGTACTAATCATCATAAATGCTGCACTCTGTGCAAAAATGTATGTACCTCTTTGTAAAACTTGTTTTATTGCTATTCGATTATCTGAAATCACTTTCTCAAAATTTGAGAATGGAAGTGAAAGAAATTATGAACTAAAGATCTGGGTGTCACTGAATGCCTTTATCTGCCCTTATCACCTTTTCCACTAGGTGGAAGTGGTGCTCTTGTGATAGGGAACGTGGAGTTGTGGCAATATTACATTTGCTTAAAAAAAAAGTACACACCTTTATAGCCAGAAAGGGCCATGTTATAAAATACATGCCATCTGACACAGGTTTGTCTCATGACATTATGATGAATGGCTAATACTGGTAGGATGAACTGTAGTGGACTGGAGCCAATAATAAAGGCAGAAAATGGTGTCCTCTGTGCAATGTGATCATAGTGAGAGCAAATTTTTAAAATGAGGCCAAGTTTATGTTTACGTCAGACGGCTGCCAGAAAATTGCTTTATTTGATCCACTGAACTAGACACTTTGTTCATGTTCAGTTGAATTATGTCCTTTTTGTGTCTCATTTTGTCTCTTTGTGTTTATCTTAAAAGACACTATATGAAAATAAATTATTTGCCTCTGTCTGCACTGAACCAAAAACATCATAGATCAGGCATTTTGTTATTCTCAAAATATGGCCCCATAATGAAAAATTCTGGGTGGTGACCCCTACAGAAGCTTCAGAACTTGTATACACAGACACATAATTACAGATGTACAGATTAGTGTCTTTAAACCATTTTGTGTAAACAGGAAGAATATTGAGAACACAGCTCTCATGTATACATGAATGATGCCATGGCATCCCACTTACCCTAACCAAGTCCATTTCCTCTCTTTTCTCCATGAAGTCCACAATTTTGGGCTTCATCTCCTCCCACATCCCTCCAAGATCTCTCAGCACACCCAGCTCCTGGAAGGTCTTGTTCACCTAAGACACACACACACACAAGCTCAACCACAGAAAAAACTATGTGATTCTGATGTGAGTTCTGAACATGAGAGAAGCTTTCTGTACCTCGTGGATGATCCTCTGTGTTGCTGGAGTATCTGGGGTGTACAGGATCTTCCCCATTAGGAGAGGCTTTAGGGCTCTCCAAATCATCCTGGAAATGGGGCTGGACTCCAGACTCCTCATCAAGTTGTTACAATAAGGAGCTGGGATATAAGGACATTTTGAGAATTGATCCAACAGGGAAAAATCAGAAGAACTGTGATACAACTGTAGTGAAATGTAACAGTCACTGCTGTAGCTTTAGACACTTACTGGAAGAGTTGTCATAAGTGGAGAGAGGCTCACTGTCACTATCATTGCCATGGTTTCCGAACAGTGCCTTGTAGTTGTTGTCTTCATACCAGTTGAGAGACTTAATTTTGAGTCCACCTCCCTCTGGATGTCCACAAACAATACGTGACACAGCCTGGTACATCTGGTTTGGAGAGCCTGTGGCATTTGCAGTCAGATATAGAATCTCCTTTCGCATATCCTTCCAACTCTTCATGCTGGCAAACTGGAGGGAGAAGCACACACAGAAATGTTGGCAAAGTGATTATTTTGACTAAAGCAGATTGAGCGTTGATGTCTCCTTCAAAGACACATTTCAGAAGCCAAGTGTTCCCTTTAAACGTTATACAGTCTAATGTCCATTAATGCTGCCATTCTGTTGTATGTGGTGGGAGATGTATTTTGTTTTCATGCTGTCATGAGGTCAAGTACATGAACAAAACGACAATGACAAAAGCTTCTTGCATCAGAACAAGGCCACTCTGTCCTGTGCTATATGTACTGTATGTCACACAGTATCTCCCTCATGTGTCACCACACCTCTCTTCAAACATGTTTTATATGCTCTTCTGTCTTTAGGGAATCACATATTGTTGATATATCTGCATTTGAGAGACTCATCTGACCAGCATCAGTTAAAAATGAGGCAGCATATATGTACTATATGTGTGTGAATGTGATGCAGGTCTGAAGTTAGGTATCATTTGTACTGAGAGTGGTGCTCTAGACATGGAAGTGTGGTGGAGAGACTTAGCGCCTAGCCGTCTGCCTGACTAAGATAAATTTAACTGCTGGTCCCAGTCCTAAGTGTGTGTGTGTGTGTGTGTGTGTGTGTGTGTGTGTTTGCATTTCTTTCTCATGGAGAGGTCAGATAGCATACAACACATAACCTGAAGTGTTACAAGTTATCGCGCGGTTACTTCTATAAAAAGCAACTATGATCATGCACAGTCAGAGCGTTTCTTAAGGTATGTAAGTATGTTGTCTTCACTGGTGATAGGTTTATGTCTCTACTCTGCCGCTTTTTCTTTGTCAAAGAAATCCTCTTATCTTAACATAAATGCTGACAATGTGAGAAATCAGAAAGTACAAGCCCAAGTGCCAAGTGTTTTCTGTTGAACACTGTCAAAAAATATTCCCAACAAAGCATTTTGCTTACATAATATGAATTCAATTACACTTGCTTCTCAGTAGTGCAAACATTGTTTATGCACTTACTGGAACATCATATATTTGTCTTCTGCTTTAGAAAACAGACGATGACGTGGATAAACAAACCTTGACATACAATCAATCAGCCTTTGATAATTAGAAATAAAAAACAAAAGAGAGCTGACATCCTATTAACAGTCATGTGCAATGTTACATCACACTAAAAGGAGAGGGAAGTTCATTGTAGTTCACAAAGAGGTTACAATAGGTCAAGAGACAAGTTTCCACAAGTTCCTAGTTTCCAAACTGGTCAAACCCACATGCAATTATGTCACCAACTCGTGACAGGGAGGAATGAAAGGAGGGGGTTTGTGCTTCTCATGCAAGTAAAACAAAGAAAGGGTGGAAGATGAGGGGAGACTTTGTTTTGTAAGTGTGAACCAGTGAGCTCACGGTAAGCTCAGGCTCTCTGGGTGTAGGATGTAATCTATGTAAATCAGACCTTTTACTGAGACACATATGTAAATGACAAAAATTGAAGGAAAGAGAGTCAGAAAGAAAGAAATAGTGGAAATGAGCACCTAAGGCAGGAGTAAAAGACACAAGAGGTTATTATCAGTAATTTTCGTAATATGCAAAGCTCCACACATAGAGCACCATTATACTGACAATTGTTACTAAGTACAACCAATTGTTGTTCAGTCTGCAGCTGTAATTTTTATTCCACCCATCAACAAGATATTCATTACTGTTTTCCAACAAAATGAAAGTGAGTCTGACAGAAGCATTTTGATCAGATCACACACACACACACACACACACACACACACACACACACACACACACACACACACACACACACACAGTCCATGAGATTGCTCTGTATGTGGTGGCTTACAGCTGAGCCGTCAACCACATTAAACCATCATATGCTTTTTTGTACTCCTACAAAACTTGGTGCAATGTGTGTGTGTGAGTGCATGTTTGTGGTGTTGAACTGGTTGCCTATCTGGGTCTTGGCGTAGGCAGTTTTATGTTGTGTTAAACATCTCTTTAATGACATTAACAGTAGATGTAAAAACAGAGCAATGACAGACAGAAAGCTCAACTCCTTGTTTTTACATCTGCCCTACAGTCACATGCAATGCACACACACAAACAGGCCAATATCTTCTAAAGTAGTGTTTTTTTAATAATGTGAGAGTGTGAAAAGATCTGCACGAATGTGCGTTTGTCTGTTATTTGTGTTAAAAATGCTTTGGTGTGACTGACTTTATGTGTTACTTCTCTAAAGGGAAGATGCCAATGTTGATGAGTAGGTCATGAATACACACACACACACGCAGACGGGCAGACAGCAGACAAGAGTCATCCTAGAGTAACCTTGCAGCGGAGCCTGTGTGAGGTTACTATAGTTCAAACTTCTACACCAGCTATTTAGACTGGAGCAGCTCAGTGGAAAAACCTGAATTAATTGCTAAAATGTGATAATACTTTTTAACTACATGCCAACTACATTGTTAGTTTAATTAGTTGTCTTGAGGCCGCTACAGCAGTGTACACTTGTTCAAAACAAGAAAAAGCTATTCACTACTGATAGTAAAGCAGCCAACAGCTATTAAGCCAAGGCACTTTAGAATATTGACGATTATATCATAATAATTAATTTGAAAAGTATTGGTCCTGGTGATGGTAAAATATTTTTTTCTCTTTATGAGTTTACTAGAGTTTATTCACACACTCCTTAATGCACAAGCTCCTTCAGGCAAACAATACAAAGAGAATCATAAATGTCACAATTGTTTTTAAGAACTACATTGACTAAAATCTGAATAAATTATTATTTAAAAGTTTGCATCTGCCAGGGTTGTGAATGAGCATATTTTCTCTAATATCTCAACTATTACTATGATGGCTTTTTGTATAACCGCTGCTATAACTTTGCAATGAGTGGGACTCCAGATTATTAAGTGTTCAAATCTGTGCACTGCCAGCCTCCTGAGCTAAAAAAAAAAACTAATCTACTTACAAACAGAGGGAAAGGATAAAAGCAATACTTACTAATTAGGATTTAAAAACACAGCATGGAGGGCTTTTGCTAAACTTTAGTTGGGAATTTACTGAAAGATTTGTTTTAATTTACATCTTACATTTACATTTTACATTTAGTCATTTGCCAGATGCTTTTATCCAAAGTGATCCAAAGTGAGGTACAAGCCAAGAAAAAATCTAAATTGCTGAGAAAAAAACTTCAAAACTATTAGAAGAACTGTAAGCTGTAAGTGTGGGAATTTTTTTTTTTTTACTATTTTTTTTTTTTGTGTATTTAAGTGCATAGAAAGTTTTTTTTGTTTTAGAAGTAAGGCTGCTGACCGTGCAGAGTTTGGTAGTTTATCCCACCATTGTGGAAAAGCTTTTAAATTGAATTTAGTTTACAATAAAAATGGTGCAATAGTTGACAAAATTTGAACATGTAGATGGAAGATGCTGGTTCACTTGTATTTCAGTCTGAAATAAATCTTGTGTCTTATAAGTCCATTGATCTTGGTCCAATTTTACCCTTCGATGAAAACATCTAGCAATTAACCATTGAGTATGACAATATAGTAGTATATTTAAATACAACTACATTAGCTTCAGACTGCCTTTCTTAGTTTTAGTTCTACTTATTCATTCTTCTGGCAAAGTTTTAATATGGCTTGTCAAAAGGCAATATTGTGAAAATGAACTTTTTCTTCACTTAAGAAAAGACAAATTAAAAATGCATTATGGCTGTTCCTTTTGCCTTCCAACAGTATTAAGACCTGAACTGAACACAGAGAACACAGTATTACTGATTATGAAGTAAAGGTTACATGGGTGCATTTCTCCATTCTGCCTGCATCATGCTACCTCATCTACCACCCAACTAAGCAAAACTATATAAGTACCTTCAAATGAAATAATACACACTGAAAAAAAATGACTACAGTGATAAAATTTATGCCCTTTCAGCAACTATGCCACAATGTGTTGATATATCATACCTGAAGTACTGCTAGCTTAAAATAAGCACATGGTATCAGAAGGAGTCCAAAGTATCAATATCAGTTTGTCATATATAAAAACATGGTTAAACCCAGGATGTTGACCAAGAATGATTTTGGTTAACATTCTTCCACTTTTATCTTTTCCATTCTTCATGAGCTCATATTTTGTTAATCTCCTCTCACACAGTGCCAAGCAAGAGACATAGTGGAAAGGGGATAAAAAATAACAGTAGAACGTTATAACATTAGTGCCTGAAGACAGACGAAAAGATAACTGATGTTTACACAGTTGCTTTAGACAGGAAATGCCCACCACACTCACTTACACACACAGAGGGGGGTTGTGTTTTGTGGGTGTGTATGTGTTTGCACCACCAAGCTCCTTTCTCATCACATTCCAACATCACAGACTGGGTTACAGTAGCTTAAGCTAGACATGTATGTGTCTGTGTGGGTGCATATGATCCTATGTTTAGGCATGTGTGAGGCACTGATGACAGAGCATCTGCTTGTTGGCTGACTAAGGCTTTTGTACTAAAGCTCCAGGAACATTTTACACTGTTTGTTCTTATCTAAGCTTGACAAAGATATTTTTGCAGAACTTAATTTGATTTTGACTCTTACATAAAAAAGGATAAGAGGTGGAATCTAGCTTCAAAAAGGAAGAATATAATTTCCAGAAAATCAAAGCAAACTGTAATTAGTTAATAAAGTAAAAAGCAATTAATAGCATGAATTATTATTGAAAAGCCTACATTCAACTTGCACATCAGACTCAAAATCACATTTCCTTTTGATCAAAAAAAGTCTTTTTTTATCAATGTACTTTCTAAGATTTGAAACTCTTCGAAAGAGTGTGTGAATACAGTATGTCTTAATTTTGTCAATATGGCCCTGAACCCAAATGCCCTGACTAGCACTACAACTATATGTGACCCGGGACAGAGGGCTGATTCTTGGTAAGAATCGATTTTATTCACAAACATTACTACAGAAGAACTTTGGAAACAAATACTGTTTAACATGTGGGGGTGGTGGGCATGTGTGGTGTGAGTATAGTTTAGCTACCTCCACTGCCAGAGCTCCCAGGCTCTCCAGAAGATTGTCAGTTGCAGCTGAGACTTCCTGAACGACTTCAGGGTTCGACCTCACATCCGTCTGTTCGAGAGAAACAGAATTATTACTAGCTTCAATTACAACATCCTATATAAATACACATAAAAAAATCCACTGATATGTGCGGGGTAGGATGGAAGTCAAGATGGCATAAAGTTAATATATATATATATATACAGCATATGTATTATGTTTTTGATCTTTTGTCCTTCAAAAAGTCATGTAATATGCCTGCTTTTTAATTTCTTATTGTATATAAAGACAAAGTTCCATGGGAGCAGAAAGATGGGTGAGAAAGAAAAAGAACAACGTTGGGGTCAAAGGTGAGCGAAGAGGGGAGCCAAGAAAGAACAACAGGTCAGTGTGACTTTGACCTCTTGTGTTCTTGTCTGTCTTGTCTCTGTGTGAGAGTCTGTGTGTGTGTGTTCTCATCTATCACACTAAGCTGTCAGCTGCTGGAACGTCTGACACTCAGGGCAACACAGGTGTCGCTGAAGATAGAGCAGTCGTCTAGAAAGAACTAAAGATACTGTATCTCTGCTCACTTTTCTGTCTCACTTTCTCTTTCCCTAAAAATTTTGCGCCCTCTCTTTGACTTACACACACACACAAAGTGAGTAATGTGAGAAAGTTATTAGTTATGCGGGAGTTTTTATTTGTTTTACACAAATTTTGTTGGAAGTAATTTTCACTATTGCATCAACACCGACAAATGAGAAAAATATGTGTTTTAGCATGAATCAGGTCAACAGTGAACCAGTAACTCATTTTATTCTCATATCAAGAGACACGAGTAACATTTTTCTAATCTAGTGTAATGTAGCAGCACAACAACCAGAGCAAGGCATTATTTAACATGTTTTTGAGAACTGGTGGCTTGATTTGTTCTAAAACAGATACATTTGTCTGTTTCTTTTCCCTTGTTTCTCCCTTTGAATAACACTGCTGCAGAACACAATGTTTCTTCACCTCTTGTAATCCTTCAACTTTGTGACTCATGTCTATGTCACAGGTTTTACAGGAACTGAGCAGGCTCTTAGGGAAGATAGAGGCAGAGCCCTAGTGAATACTGAGTAGTAAACTATTGCATTTTCTAGAAATATTTATGCTGACAAGTGTCATCTTGGCAAAGACATCATAACTTTGCCCATATACCTAGTAGTGATTAACTGTTTCCAGTTAAATCGGCAGGGGTATGTCTGGACAAGATACCACTTTCTGGTGAGATGATGTAACACTTAAGCTGGCCCTGTTACAAGTTTTCTAACTGTAGCTCATGAGCTTTGGCTTTTCACTGTGAATCAATGATCACACTCAACAACCTCTTAGTATGTGTTACACAGCACATGAACTCACACGAATGGGTTTGAGGAAGTCCAAGTTGGATAGGAAGTGGCTCTGGGCCTTATTCAGCCAGTCACTGGAGGACCTGCAGATAATTTCTTGAGTCATACGAGACACATTATGGTCAGCGATGTGGACAAACTCCTCTAGGGGCGTTGTGTTGCAGAGGTCTCTAAGATGGAAGCCAAAACCTTTGGTCAGCACCTGAACGAAGGAAAAAAGGGCACAATGACTCAGACGAAACAGAGAACTAAGAAAGCGCGTGTTACATGCTGTGAGAGGGCAGAGCGAGAGAGAACATATCCACGTTTTCTGATATAGTTTGGTTTTAAATGAACCAAACAAGATCATTTAGTTCAGTTTAGTTCA
>OMLM01015840.1:43640-54768 GCA_900302695.1 Helostoma temminkii | reverse complement strand
TTCAAGGACTGGATGGAAGCTCTGGTTTCTCTGACAGAGTCAAGATGTTCGTTTACTTGTGAGTGTTTATGTTTGTGTATAAGAGAAAGGGAGAGGAGCACACTGACTTATCTAGTGTCCCTGACCAGTCTATGTTGTGCCTCAAGGTTGCATGTTATACACACACATGGCTGGTAGCTTTTTCATTGTCTAGGAGAAAAAAGCTGGCTTGAACAGAATCAGAGGGTGGGATGTGAATTTATCTCTAATCGCTGCACGTGAGCAGAAACGGGGGGAAGGGAGGCACGTGACTCTAGCCCACCAACCACACAGCAGAGATGCTGTGATGGGCTGGGCTGGGGGTGTTGTTGTCATGGGCCTGAACTGCTGAATCAGTAAATGTGTGTGTTGGCTAATATTGAGTTATACAAACAGACACTGAACATGAATGACATGATATATGCTCCTTAATGTATGAGGATGCTGAGTGAAATTCATATGGGAAGAGACAAGAACAATCATTCATTATAGAGCTCAATTCGTTATAGAAATTGAGCTACAGAAAAATTATATTAGCTTTTATTTTGCTGGAAAAATATCCAAGGAAGAGACAGGCGGTACAGGATTTTTAGTGACCAACAATCACTATATCCATCTACCCCCCACCCACACTAATTTTTCTGCTTGGTATTAAGGGCTTAGCTGTGCCACAGCAGAATCCTGTGGCCCAACAGATGCAGTCGAGCCAAGGTCACTGGATTTATGCACGAGCTCTGTGGCCAAGGGAATATGATTATCTCATACGTGGAAAGGAATAAACAGAGAGACTGTACACCAAATAATACTATACTGTTGTCTGTTTTGGTACAGAGCCACATTTAAAGGTGAAGGCTTGTCAGATGGAGCGATTTTATTTATAGTTTAATAATTACATTTACAATTTTGGTATTTTTGTGTTATAATGTCAAATGAATCAGTGATTATTATCTTTTGGGAGAGAGAGAAAAGCTTAAGGAGGGAACTGAAGTTCAATCATTAAACGTGAATATGAGAAGGACATACATAACGGTTTATTTAAACCTTAGTAAGTGTAATGGTTTACCTTCTCCAAATTGACGTCAGCTTCAACAATCTGCTTCAGTGCGTGACGAGGAAGTGAAGCGTTGTGATGCAGGAAGTGGGAAAGGGTCTCATTGTCTTGCAAAAAGTCCTTCAGCTTGAAAGCTTGAAAAAACATGGAACATTATGTTAAACAACTATGAGACACAAAATTATCAGTTATAAAAAATATTTGATATATTTTGATATCAATAGCAGCACAGTCAACAGGAGTCTCTTCATGAAGCGTAGTAAAATGTTTTTTTCATTTTACATATCTGCTACAAACTACACTCATACATTGACTGTGTTATTATAATTGATAATATGTATTGTATCAGTAGCAAATGGACACAATCTGAGAACATAAAATTTGAATCCAGTTAGACATGGACAACTGGATGAAATGATTCATTCCAAATCAAATGATATATTGGAAACATAGACAGATACTCTGTTCTCTCTGCTCTGGGACTTTTTGTACTTCTGTTGCATTCCAGAGAAGTCAAACCATTCCTGAAACTGGCCGCGGTCAGCTACACGCACACGAACTGCTCACTTCTCATCAGTTGCGAGTCAGGGTTACTACAGGGTATTCCACTTTGTTCCACATATTGCTCGCCAGTCTTTTCTTCTCTCTCCTTCTCTTCCGGCCTAAAGTTCACCTCTTTCTTTCATCTCTTTTTCTGGGGACTCAAGCTAATTTATTTATTATATTTACTTTCTCTTAACATATGCCTAGTTGTCTGAAACCTGACCTTGACTTGACAAAACCAACTAAAAGAAATTGTGCAGAGAGAACAGAAATAGCTCCTGCAGCCTGCAAGCAAGTGGAAGTTGTTTATGAATTGCTTGTTATACAATACCACAGTGCCCCCCACCCTCTCTAATATTCCTGTCTCTCGTCTTCTTTTCCCTGTGCTTCATCCTGAGTAAGTCTTTTTTCTGTTATCTGTCAGATGACACACACACACACACACACACACACAGGATACACTTTACTTCAACTTAACGGAACATCCTTTGGGAGGAAGTGAAAGAGAACAGTGTGTTTCTGTGTGCTCAGGGTGCACATGTGTGGTGTCTCTATGCACCAGAGTATGTGCCATTTGTGAGTTTTGGGTGTGAGATTGTGCTCCATGCTTCCCTACCATTACTGCTCTCCATACATGTGTGTATGTGTATCTGTGCACCTACGTCAGTGTGTGCATGTACATGGCCTCAACTCTCAGGGTTGGGCAACGAGGGAATGCTAATAAGCACTAATCAGTGTCCCAGTAGGAAGACATAGTTCCCATGGTACATTACATCCAAAGACCCTTGAGGACAGAAAAGGTTGGGTGGTAAATAATGAACAGTTAGTGTAGTCTGCTATGGCGCTTGTGTGTGCGCATGTGTGCATTTTATTTACTTGTTTTATCTTATCTGTGTCTTTATTTACGCTGCTTGAGTGCTCTAAATATAGGGGGTTATCAGGTACTGAAACATTGTTGAAGACCACATAAATGTAATAAACCATACCTCTCCAATCACATATCACATATACAAGTCTGTACATGTTGATGGTACACATTCTGTTTTGAAATAAACAGTGGTGCTGTCACACATTTTAACAAATCTCATCACTGTTCAAACTAGTTCACAAACAGGCTGTGGAGCCGCATATTCCCAAATCTGTCACAGGTCGGATAATAAGTTCAAACATTCTGGATTACCAAATGACTTTCCAATCTGAGTAACAGATATGACTATGGTGCAGATTCTGACAGCAGTCACAAAATGGCTGCATGTGCAAAGAGTTACAAGAATGCGAGTGCCTGTGTGTGTATTAAAAATGTGCGTGTCATATGTACATTCAAGAAGAAGTAGCATAGATGTTCAAGGCAGCTTGAAGCTGGACAGAAAAGACAGAGGAAGGCAGCCACCAAATGACAAATTTACAAACATTCTACAATGATAAATTAATAGACCAGATGATATTTATTTTCATCTGTACTGTCCCTCTCCTTTTTCAGGCCATGCTATTCTTTGCAGAACCCAGTGCATAACACACTGTACCTCTGGGCTAAGAGAACAGATGGTAGGCAAAACAACAAGAAACTTGGTTGTTCTTTTTAGTTGCATAATTACTGATGCTAGACGCTGCTCAATACACCCTTACATTACCGTTTGATCAAAAAATCATGCTAGTACTCTTCTATTTATAAAAGCTAAATGGCTGATAATCACATGTGTATGACACAAATACAGCTGTAGCAAGGCAACACTAATGGGACAAAAAAAAGGACAGCACAGTCTAATTGGACTCCTTCATTTCACTATAGAAATTAACTGAGGTCAGTAGTTACATAACTGCTGTTTACTGTTCCTGCACTCTGCTCTGTAAAGCCCTTCTTTCTGTTATTGGTAATTTTATTTGGAATTTTTCACAATGTCATAGTGAAGAAATAAAAGTAAATGTTTTCCTTTTTTTTTTTTTTGTTCTGGTTGTTTTTATAAACAAAGATTTCCCCAACATCTGAGTAATGGCTACTAAATAGAAATTAATGTCTTTTCTACTGTGGAAAGTTAATGTGTTTGTGTGGTTTGTTCTCAAGTGAAGTAAGTGGGTACTAATTTCAACACAAGCCTCTATTCTATTTACAGGTTGCATTTACAGAGTCAGCACAGTAGAGTCGTCAACAAGATGTTAATGTTAAAGTGGTATTTCTCTGCTCTGCCACAGCCCAGGCCATGATAATGAATTACTCCCTCATTTTTTCAAAATACTGCTTCAGAGACCATCAAAACAATGCGTAACTGTGTTCATAAAACTTAAAACAGAATAACATGCACCACTACCAATGGTGTAAACAGTCTGTCTGTCCTCGCAGGCAGGAATAATTCCAGTCCAATCATTCTTGCCATTTTATTACCATATCTGATTATACAACATTCATCAGTGTGGCGTGCAAGTTTCCATTTTTCTTTGGACCACCACCACTAGCACGTAATGAGCGATGCACAGACGCTCAATAACTAATGGGTTTTGAGATATGGCCCCACCTTGACTGGCAAGCTAAGATAAGAAAGGGAAATGGCACACCATCAACACCACTCTGACGACTAAGAGCTAAAATCAGTTGCATTAGAGGCCAGACTGCAGAGGTGAACTTAACAAGTCACTGGGTCACTAATTACCTTTTTTACATTTACTAAGTTTCTATGATTCCGGCTTCACTCACTTTGTACTACCTGTGTAATATATCTACCTTTTTAATTTCATATAAATAAGGTACTATAAGCATTATTTTTCAATTATCAGCTTGTTATATACCAATATCAATTTTGCTGTATGTTGAAAAAAACTACAGCTTGATCATTACACAACACATTTTTATGAATCTTACTATTTACTCAAACTGAAGCTCAGAATAAATAGCATTGTGTAATTAAAGTGTGTGTGTGAGTCACTAATGCAGCTAAAACATATCTGCATGTGTAGGACAGGGTTTAAATCATCACAAAGAGAAATGAACAGCTGGTCATTCAGAAACAAAATAAATCACAAAATAACCAGATAAACATATGTTCTTACGAGCAGTGTTCGTCTGCAGCTTCCTGAGGGCCCTCAGTAGTTCCTTGTAGCCCTCGTAGCTCTTATCATTCTGAGAGTACAGCAGAATCTTCTTGGCATCAATAAAGAGACGGGAGATTCTGCCGAAGTTTACACAGAAAAGCAATCAGATATACTATTTCACATCCCTGGACAATTTAAAGACTGCAAGGGCTTTTCCTATTTGGTTTTGTGAAAGTGTACATTTTATAATTAAATGGTTAACAAATGTTGATAAATTCAGAATACAGCATTAATACAAGATTCCAAAAGACATATATACCAGTAAAACTTGATTAGTCAAAGTAAGTATGAATGTTAATGTTATGTAATGTTACTTACATAGAATCATTGAAGTTTCCCACCATTCCTGGACTCTCTCCAGGAGTAGGATTGCGGAAGCAGGGGTTGTTGGCATTACAGATGATGCCCTGTACCCAGGGCAGGGTACCTGCTGAAGGCATGGCCTTGTTGGGGAAATGACCTGGAAAGGAAAGATAAGCATACAATCTTTTGATTAGTTTTAAATTAGATGTAAGATTGCAGAAAGTTACCCAACATAAGGAAAATAAAACAATATTATTATTCTTGTTATTTCAGCTGGGTTGCCTCAGTAACTAGTCAGTCACTTGACTTGTCACATATGCTATGTGTAAATAATAATATCAGTTACTTTAATACTTTAACAGTGTTATGTGTTATGTCCTACTTTAACTGCTACAGGCACAATCTACTGTGGTAAACTAGCAGTTTTACCTGAGGAGATAAGCACGGAAGGTGAGAAGGTGTCAGGAAGCTGTTACATTTTTTTGGCATTACTGAGCTCACACTGACTTGTGATACACTATCATTTGGTATCAGTGCTTTGTTCCACATGAGAAAACTTGATTTGTAAGTCAATAAATGGTCACACATAATATCTCTTGGGAAGGTCTTGCTGACTTCTTTTTCCAAAAGAAAAAACAACTATTCTGAATAGCATTTTTTTTTACTTTTAACCAGTGATAATCTTATTGAGTTAAAACATGGGCAGAGTTGTGAAAGCAGCTCTGAAACTGGAAATGAGAATTTATCTGGTTCACAGAGTCCAAACAAATATTGACAAATTCAATAGATCCTTCTGCAACAGTAACATGGAAACCCTGGATGACTAACATGTTGATCTTACCAAGAACCAAGAGGCTATGCTTTCTTAAAATAGACATTGTCCTTGAACAAGAAATTAACAAAGCAGACCAATAATGATCAATAAAATCTCATTTATGTACACACTAAATAACAATAAAAGAGAGATATTGTATGGCATAAAGTAAGCCTTGTATTCCTTTCTGTGTAATGTTGTATTATATGTATGCTATGTTCACTGTCAGAGTTATTCAGTCCCATCAGTCAGCCACAGTGAAGGAAGGTTTGGCTACGACCACCCCTCCCTCACTCCCTTCCTCCACGTCTGCTTACATTCATGTTGCTCGTAGGGAGGATAATGTATTCGGACCGAGATCAAGATGAAGAAGATGAAAAGAGGCCAGACAATCTCAATCAGCAGCTGGATCTGGGAGAGAAAACAAACAAAAGGGATGACGACACATATTAATCACGCTAATTAAAGTTTTTTATCACACATGAGACATAAATAAATTAATCATCCCAAAACAGTGACAAACTTTCCTATAGCTGAATCGCCCACAATTGTTTTGTACAATGTTTTAATTGTATTTGTCAGTGCAAATAAATGAATCTCTAAAAAACACATAATCATGAACTGTGTTTGTGAAGCGGGATGAAACCTACTGTCCTTTACAAACAGTAAGTTAGTAATCTCTCTAAGACTGGGTAAAGTAGATGTTTTAATAAGGGGAGATAGAGAGACAGAGGGAGAGGTCTGCAGGGTTTAGAGCACTATGGGTTTGTCCATCTGTTCCATATGGCTTCTGTGCTTCAGCTGTCTGTGTCTCAGCCTTAACAACAAGGCAGAAATGCAAACATTTGGATAAAGACTAAAAACACTGTCTTAGAAAATAAGTTGTATCCCTTTGTAAGAAATTACTGCCTGTCCCTTTGAGGAGGCATTTCTATGGATGGACAAATGGCATAATTGTATGTAAATAAACGTCTTATAAGAGGTAATATCCTATTTTATTTTATTAATATGAATCTCAGTGTGTAGGCATCAAGCAGAACAGAATTGGAACTAAATAATGGATCTGCTGTGTCATCTCATCTCTGAGTTACAGTCATCTCTAAACAGTAATGCTTTTCAGTCCCAGTGGCTTGGGCAGGGTTAGCATTTCCATTGTTGTGTGCTACATAAGAATTTATGTAGCTAGTCACGTATACTGGAAAATTAATCTCTGATTCATAGCCATGCCACAAAAAATTTGATTCTGGGTTTTGGGAGTGTTTTGTCATTTTTGTGGACACACCTGACAAAAATTACATTGTTCAAAATATCATTTCACAGAAAAGGATAATGCAGTGTAAGCTAATATGTCTGCCTAGCATAAACAAGTGAATATGTGATACTGAAGAAAACATTGAAAGAATACAAACAAGCTAACTAAAAAAAGTTATAAAGAACAGATAAAACAAAAGACCAACTAAATGATTTACTCTCCTGCACACTGATCTAGTGCATTGCTCTTATGAGTCAGTAATTTGAAGCACTCCTACTTACAGTCTGTCTCCGTCGGTAGGTGAAGTTCTTCCAAAGCAGTAAACCCAGTTGAGTGGAGACCGCCATGTTGCTGTCTTCCCAACCTCACTGAGCACGCTCCAGCTCCTCACTGTGGAGTCAAAAAGACAAAGACAGAGAGTCAACCCCTGAAAACTTGTACATGTTCAGGTAAAACTTCACCTTAAAACAAATGATACTTTCCTCATAGTAGAAATACCTCAGACTAATCACAGTCAGCTAACAAACCCTCAATCAAATGCTCACAAAAAGGTCATTTCCACACACACTGACGTACAAAAATGGTATTAAAACAGAACAGAAAGTAATTACATCCACAAACTATAACCACACAAATGTACCAATTCTGGCTGTGTCTGACTGCAACATCCGCCTCAGCGTGCCCTAACTGGGCATGAAAAGCAGTAACTGGCTATTAAGTGATTCTAAAACTAGTCATAGCAATAATGAAACTAATATACATCATATAATAAAATCCAATAATGAAACAACAGCATTGCTGACAGAAAATAATAATGACAACAGATTCACCTATTGAAAAAAAAGTTTCACTCTAAAGTGCAGAACAGCCAAAAGTACAGCAACACAAATGAAGTCGACTGAGGAGTGAGAAAGGCTGCCAGCCACAGCAGACTGAGGTCCACTTGATGTAGACTCGTCTGTCCAAAGGTCAGGCTATACTTCAGCTGTGGTGGGTGGTGGGCAGTTTTCAAGTAGCTAAAGTTGCTGGTAATCCTTTTATGGTGTTAATTGTCACCCTGTTAACACCCCAGTATCACATACAGTACTGCATTTGATGGAAATGTTGAAAGAACACATCATTTTAACATTGTCTCCTTATTGTTCAAACTAAATAAAAAACAATTGATTAAACATTAGTTGATTACTCAGTGGAATGTGATAAACATGTTAACACGATGTGTTACACAATGTGTTAAACATGATGATAGATAATTGGCTTTGTCCGAGGCACTGATTTTGTATAAAAACATTTGTGTTTGGACACACTTTTTCATAGCTATTTGTTCTTTCTATTTGCAGATTCAAAAGGCCTTGGATCCATGCTCTGACTTTATGTAACATGACTGGATCATACTACTTTCTTTTAGACAATAAACTCCAGAAGGAAGACCAAAAACACACACAGTACTATACTGCTGTTTTTTGCCAGTACAAAGACCAGTTACTGTGGTTAATAAGTACATTTTTTTTCTATTATCACATTCTCAGGAGTCATCTAGCTAATTTCGTAATTCTGTTTACTAAGACAAACACCAGGTCATCAGGACCTAAATCAGGTCAGTCACTCATGACATAGATCCTTAACTCCTTCATTAAGGTACTCACGGCTTACGGCACTTGAGGAAATATTGTAACTCACATCTGAACAGCTGTGTAAAAAAGTAGACATACGTTGCACTATAGAAAACTAACATTTAGCTGTGAAATTAATCCCAGCTCCCAAAACAATGATTGTATGCAGAAAGATACACATTCTATTGACACATCCTCGATAAACTTTCTTACAAAATTTTAAATACATTACTGCTAAGGTCACTGTTGCTAATTCAAGGTGGAGTCTTTAGACAAATGATCAAGGGATTCCTGCGTGTTACACTGAATGTCCTTCCACTGTCACTGTATGAACAAAGGTGAATGGTGTTAAGGACACGTTATTGTGCTGACCCTTTGATTGGGGGCTTCCCTAATCACATCATTAATCACGTTTCCTAAGCTTTAACACCACAGTTTCTCTAATGTCCTCATAAACATACTTGTGTCACATTTGAGTAATCACATACTCAGCAGTCTCTACTTCCCATGTTTGTTAACTCATAACATCACTGCCAAGATCAATCTATTATGTCACTAATTGATGTTTTTCTTCCCAGAAAGAAGATGCCATTTATCCTCCAAATGTTTTCCCCACATTTCAACATTTTCAACAGTTAGATGCTGTAGAATGGCTGTATTACGTAAAAAGACAACAAGAACCAAGAGAAGAACTGTACAACAAATAGCACAGTGACCTGTGTACACTATCTTCTGTACTGGTACAGTACATCCGTGTGCTCTGTGAGTCACTTGATTTAATAAACACACACTCAGCACATATTGCATGTGCTTACTGTGAAACTAACCAAGAGGCTCACATGAGAACATACAGACATTCAGAAACTTAACCCTAAAACCTCAAACAATACATGCATAAATGTATTTTACTGTGTTTTATAAGACAAAGACACCTTTTTTTTTTATCCAAATGAATATTTAAAGTGGTTTATGGTTTTTCTAAATATATATTCCACTACACTACTGCACAAATCCCATCAAAGCAGTAAATGAAAAAAACGCTGCCAACATACGTACACTGTAATGCTGCTCTATGTGTGGATGGACAACATTGTACACAGTTTATCCCTTTGGCATCTGATTTTTCTAATTTTCACCCAATTCTATCTTCAAATTTTTTTCACTTTTGATTACAGAAACTGTCTTCAGTCTCTCACCTTCATTTGGGAATTGACAACCAATCAGTTGGTTCATTTCATCTTACTTGCACTAGATTGGTTCTACTTATGGTTCCTGTAATCATATCATCTGAATACCTTGAATCGTGTCTGACGAGTTCACAATCCATCAACTGTCTGGTAAACCTCTGAATGGAAATACAGCGCATACAGAAAACGAGAGGGACCCTGCTGATTGTTGTGCAGCCCAAATGGTGCAGAGCAATGGCGCCTCTAGTGGTGCAAACAAGAACCTTCATCTTTTATACTTGTTTACCATCAATTCTCGCTCACGTGTTATATCACACACAGGATTTTTTTCTCAACTTCATTGTCTCTCTTGTTCTCTGAACACATTTGACATATCATTCAATATTAACAATATTTATCAAAAGAAAAACCGGTTCAGTCTGCGCTGTGGCGAAAGATACAAGACCGTCGAAGATTTTGTATGAAAAAAAAATGTTTTTCCTTCAAACCACGAATGAAAACAGAAATCAGCTGTTCCTGGACGTTGCATCCTAATTGCGTTTATGCAAATAAATTAATAGACTAAAAACCACAAACTGCTGTTCTGCACACAGCAATGTATTGCGGAAAAAAAAGAACACAAATAGAAAAACAGACACCGTGTAAATGGTCATAAAGGCTCATATTTACTCTGCGACCTACTGACAAACAGTAAAAATTCGAGTTATAACGAGTTATTAAGTTTCATTGTTCTGTTGTGACTGAGGTTACTGTCGGTCATTTCGCTTCGCGATGCTGAAACACAGCTGAGTCAAGTCAGCCAACATGAAGCGACAATGACTGTTCATGTTCTTTCACCATAATACTGCAACAAATGTGTATTTAAAATACTCGCTATCTTGTAGCCTGCCTACTTGCTTTTAAGCTTTAAAATAAATATCATTTAGGATTAAATGGAAAATTATTAAAGCAAAAGAGACTTTCTACCGATCACAGTTTTTTTGTTTCATTGGTAACCTGTGTCACACAAAGATGGTGCAACAAAGAGCCTTTTATTTTGCAATACCCCACCGGAAATTATATATTTGACTGTAGCTACCTTCACATTAGTGCTCCTCACAGACTGGAGGATAGTAACATGATAAAAGAGCAAAAAACAACTAGGAACACTCATGTCATTTCACCAAAACGTTTTTGCCATTATTTTTTTTATTATTGCTGCCATTTCCTTTTTAACTTGGCGACGTTAAAAGAACTGGCAGTAATTTTAACTGCTCCGTTGGC
>OMLM01015840.1:0-24620 GCA_900302695.1 Helostoma temminkii | reverse complement strand
GAGAGAGAGAGCAAGAACCAGTTGAAAAAGGTATTCAAGACTACAGTGATAATGACAAGGCAGCTTCTGTTTATGTGTTATTTTAATTTGATGGTGGACTTTCTTAATTTATTAATTATTTTGCACAATCCATTGTAAACTTTGGCTCAACATTACAGTAGGTTTTCTCAGATATATTGGTGCCTTTCTAGTCGATTGCATACAATACATACCTGATATCTCCCATCAGGTCTAATGTGCTCAGCACAGAGAAGCTATACCTTATCTTAATCACAGAAAAACAGATGTATTATTGGATATTTAGGTTAATTGTGAACCTCCGTCCAAAAAGGTCCCAACATTGCCTCTAGATAAAGTTGTGTACATATATTTCAGCAATGAACTGTATTTTCACAACAAGTACCATCTTTGGACAACACACTTCTGTTAGCAAAGAAAGCTCAACAAGCTGTGCTCCCCAAATAACACATTCTTTACTGCTTCACTGCAGCTGTTTAAAAGTAAATCCTAGTATTTTAGAAGTGCCATTAATTGTAATATATATATACAATATATACAATTAAGATTTCAGACAGAAAGTACAAGTAACACCTATTAATGCTATGTAATATCCTTGTTTCTACAACGAATCAACAACAAATGTTGTGATTACTTTTTAATCTTACATATGGTGCTGTGCTGCACTGCATTATATTGTCAGACAGCCTTTGCTCCATAAAATATTTTTAAAAGAAACACTTCAGTGCTGCACAATCCCTCAGCATTAAAGGATGAACTAAAACATAAAAACAAACCCTGCAAAAATGAGTCACATGAAAACAAATCTGTGGTCTTATATATGATTTACTGAATGATTTACGCTGCAATAAAGCATACAGACATGTCTGTATATGAATCAGGATTTTGACTGCAAAAGAAAATACTGCAACTACATTAACAGCTAGTATAAGGTGCATCATAGCAGGATTTCCTGCTGCGAGCAGCACTGCAGCAGATTCCAGTGGGTGCTGTGGGGAGAGAATGTGAAGACACATAAGACAGAGGGAGGAGGGGGGATAAACTCACATTCGGATCAGAGCAGAAACTTCATCCCACTAGGCAACAAAAAATGAAAAGGAATCTCATACTGGCTAACCAAACACCCACTTTGCATATGAATAGTAAGAATATAAGAAATCACAGCGATTGCTTCAATAATAACTACATTTGGAACATAAATTATTCATGAGGTCTGAATATCATAAACTGAAAGCTGTGTGTGTGTGAGGCAGTGTGAACAGTATGGCCTATGCATGCTATCTTCTTGCCTCTTCTTCAATTTCTCATTGAGCAGATGGGTTAAGAACAATAATCAAACTTTAAGTTTTTTCTTTATTTTGGCAATGCTCAGTCCTGTGCTCTCACTATCTGTTCTCCTTTAAATGGGCTGCTGGCATGGGGAGAGAGACAAGAAACAAACAGACTGTTTTTGGTTGAAGGCACAGCAGTAGTGATGACAGAACGTGGGCCAATGTTTACTCATCTTGGGAATGAAAGACTCCTCTGACTTTGCAGAGAATTTAGAAGTTAGACAAGCATGTCCAAACAAACATGCATCCATACAGACAAATAAAGCCTTCTGACTGAATTCCTACTCTTCCCTGTCTCTTCCTCTGCCACTTTCTCTTTAATTAGTTCACCTCTCTGGTTATTCGCATGTCTCCCTGTTAGTTTTTGTCCATTCTCTCGCTTTCTTGCTGCCTGTCCTGCCTTCAAAGCAGAATTTTACTTTGAAACAAATGAGGATTCTTTTTTCAGCTGGGGTATTTCAGTGTTCAAATGACTCAAATTAGAAGCAAGTTCTGTCTTTTGTTTGAAGCTGGAAAGAAAAATGTATCTGCACCACGTTGATGCATTTGATTATGTTGCTCTTTACTAAATTGTCTCATTGGAAGTTTTGCATCATAAGTCATGGTTGCAGGGGTTCTGGAGCATATCCCAGCTGTCAGTGGGCAAGAGGCAGGGTGCAGTCTTGACAGGTCGCCAGAGTATCACAGGACTGACATCACCAGTTAACCTAACTGCATGTCTGTGGAAGGTGGGAGGAGCCCACACTGACATGGAGAGAACATACAAACACACAGAAAGGCACCTGTTAAACATGTTATGTCTTTTACATTGCAGACTAGTAGCAAGTGTTAAGTAAATGTGCTGTGGCTTATTAAGTAAATAAAAATACAGAAAATATGAAAAAATAAGCACAATAATAAACAATAACCAATAATTTTCATGACATACCTTCTGCCACATTTAGACTAAAATGACTTCCATTTGCTAATATTCCTTGTATTGAAAAAGGAGATGTGGGCAGCAGTATAATAAATAAATAAATAAAAATAGATTATATCAAGCAAACATCATCATCATTATTTCCATTACCACATCATAACAGACTTTCAGACATGATTTTCGGGCACCTGAAATATTCATAGCATCCCAGCAGGTTATAGGCTGCAGATGCACACACACATACACACACAGCATGTCTCCACACTATGCATGTGGGTTAACAGCTGCTGAACACTGGGCTGTTAAATATTTCAGGTGGTACACACATTCTTTCACCAGCCTGCCTCCTCTGTCAGCACACTGGGAGGTGTTGTGTCCAAAAAGCACATGCATGACTTATTAATGCCACAGAATGTTAAATGATGAGCAATGAAATGAGATAATAAGAGTTTGTGCTGATTATGAAGAGAGCATTTGCAAATAGTGATTTATGTGTTTGTTTGTTCCAGTGTGCTCATTAAGATGGCGTTTGTTTAAATGATTTTGATAAAGTAAGTCGGTTCTTTTAGTTTTTGTTTCTTACTTCACCAAGAACTTCAGGTTATTTGTGTCTGTTTTCTATTTTATGCCTAATTTATTTTTGCTTGATCACAAAACTATCTTCTTTCCTGCTTTAGGTAAATCTGTGTCTAATGTGTGTATGTGGATAGTGATTGCTTGTGTTAGACTGGTCAGTTTCCAGGGCGTAACATCCCAGTCTGATCTAAAATCAACCCCAGGTGTCCTCAACCTTTTAAATAATTAGTGTGTATATATATTGAATGGATGGTTTTTGTATAGGTGAGCAATCTGGTGATGTCACTGCAGTTTATAAAGATCAAGAAACCAAACAGTGTGTATGGCAGTTGCTGGATGGTGAATTGGTGAATCACAGTTGTATTTACAGTAGATAATTACACCAAACTAATAAAGAAATGTGTTATTTGTAATATGTTAGAAATAAATTTTAAAACAGGACTCCTCAGAACATAAGCTTCAGGGATAAAGCAGGTACCAAAGAAAGCCAAAACCTGATTTTCTTTTCTCTCTTCCTTATTTGATTGTCATGATCACTGCTTGTAAATCTTGTGCGTCTTAAGGAAGAATTTTGTCTTTGGTGGTCTCTGCATTATTGAGCAGTACACTTTGTCTGTCAGCTCTTTAGGCCAGAGCACTGAAGATGAGTGCTGCTTATCTTCAGATATAACATGGTTCACATGAGGGCTGCTGCTCAGAACCGCGAAAAAGGTTGTTACATTTGACCGTGTTTCTACTGTACAAGATTTTTTTACTCTGGCTGCTTCTTCCTTTTTTCCAGAACTGCCTGGGTATACTCAATTCTTTTAAAGGTTACACATCAAGTCTCTCACTCATCATCTCTGCATCATTTCTATAGCTCTGCACATAGAATAGTCTGTAGTGGGGGAGCGACGGCCGTGCTCATGAATTTCAGGCATTCTGATGTCATTTTAGTGCATGGTTCTTTGTGAAAGCATGACTAATTAACAAAATAAAAAAAGCTTAAATTTTGTGTGGCCCATGCCTGATGGTAAAGTTACAGGAGTTGTCTGACTCTAACATGACCCTGACAGAGCTTGAGCAGTTTTTCAAAGAAAGGGGAAAAAACGCAATGTTCATATGTGCATTTTTTGTTTTTTATTATTAATTACTTCTGATTACTTTGTGGCGCTCTTCGCTTGTGCCTCCTGAAATATGGTGGTGAGTAAAGTTGAAAGCTAGAAAGTCCCACAATGCTTCTGTCCTTATTTATTATATATTATCTTAATTCTTATTTGTGTTGAATACACATAAAAATAATATCTATGTTTTTGCTTTGTAGAGATTTATTTGAACTTTGACATGAAGTGAGTGCTTTTCTTTTGATCTGTGTAAAACGGCCAGATTTAACTGACTATAATTCAATGTTGTTAAAGGACCCACATTATGCAAAATCCACCTTTTATTTATTTTTATACATTTATATGGCTCTTGGGTGTATCTAGATACACACCAAGTGGTTTAGCAGTGGACCCACTGTTTGTTTTGTTATTCTTTTTTCCCTGTTCGGTAGAATCCAGCCCCAGAACAATCCAGCCTAGATCCCCCTCCTCATTGATATAATCCTAGGTGGACATGGCTGGCTCTGGCCAATCACTGTTCACCAAAGGCTCTGCCAAAAACTCAGCGACTGCCACTGCTGGGTCCACATTTGTGCGAGCCAGCAAGAACCAGTGTTTATGTAAGTGTATACATCACAGTGGTGATTGGTTTGTGTCCAGATAAACTTCAAGTCGGGGCACAAAGATGAACTGATACTGACTGTTTGTTAACTAAACCTGGGTCTAGTTTGAGGTCATGAGTATTTTTGTTATTTTACTTAAAAGTATTTGCATGGCATGGTTATGTAACCTGTTATATCGAAGCGGCAGCCATAGGCATCGTTAGAACACTTTTACCGGGGAACTTGACCAAGTATAAATCAGCTGTGTCCCAGTAAACTAATTCTCAGTTGCCTTCTATTGTTTGTTTAGTACATTCATTGAACTGATAATCCACAAAAAAGCGTATAAAATGCAAGGCAGTCAGTAACACAATCAATGCATGTGAAAACAACACAATTTAAACATAAAACACAAGCCGATGCTGCAGCTGCATACAGCAGTACATGTCTGGAGAAACACCAGGGTTTTTCTCCTGCTTCCCTACCCTGTATGTGAAACACAGCTAGATATTAAATAATTATGAAAGGAATGTGAAATATGAAATGATCAATTACAGTTTTAACAACTTAAACACAGCTATAAATCTTTGATCCAAGTCGCTAACAACTTACTAAAGTATCTGTCTGTGGGTTATAGCTGTTACAGTTAACACTGTGCGAAGTATCCATAGACAGAAAAGAAAGCATTTAACTACAAAGACACATCAGCAGCACAACAGCCGGTGAGTTAATGACATGGTGCGGAGGACGGACACATCACAGCCATGTCCAGCAGAATTATTTAGCAGCACTAGCATTAACAGTTGCACCACCCTGTCTCTAAAAATTAATAACTGATTAGTAAATCGCCGTAATATCATTATCATCAAAATCCTAACAAAAATATCTAGATATTATTTTTTGCCAATATCACACACCCTTATGCTGTGGTATATTGTGCTTTTGACTGTGTGTGTGTGTGACTCTGAAGCACAAATGAGTGTGGCTGATACTACATTCATACACATCCATATACAGTGCTCGATGTTCTTGGCAGTTTGTAGACAGACTCTATAATCCTTATGATGCTTCCCACATAGGCACATAAGTCTCCCTATGTGCTCTATGTTCCACAGAGAGACTCTGAGCACAAAATTTCAGCCAGGGCAGAAACAAGGCTCTGCATGGTTTTTCAATATAAAAATGTACACACATTTTGTGGATTTTAAAAGTTGGGGAATAGTTTTTATGAGCAATATATATACTTTCAGTACTTCTCTCTCTTCTCTGATGATGATCTAGGCTAGTTATAGTATATATATATCTGTGCATTAATTGCATGCCGCGTTATGGTCTTGTGGCTTAACCAACATGCCCAAAGTCAGAAATGAGTGAGCAACAACACCAGGAGGGTAATAACAGTCCACCAGCCTCGTAACCTACATTGATAAATTTCCACCTCACAAGGATACGACCCGTTCCATTCCCAACATGGTCACCAGAATCGACCCCTTCTATTTTGGTTAATGGTTGTTTCCACTGGACACATATGACAGTTTGTCTGTGCACAGGACTGTGCAATGTGCACGCTTAGACTTTCATTCTTACCTGCAGAAAAACAGGAGCTGAATCTCTGTAACCCAGTTATTTTTTTACATCCCAAAATCTCCCAAAATTGTTGGAAAAAATGGTGCTTTATATTGCCCTACACCTGTGAAAATGTGAATGTGCTTGTGCACCTGTGTGTGTCGGTACACAATTAAATACGCTGCATTAGTAGTACCAAAGCATACTGTAAAGAGAACTCTTAACCTATTCATTTAAAAAGACCTAATTAGCAGAGCTGTCTGGGGAGAAAGCCCTCACTGGGCAATCTTATGTATGTGTATGTGAGTGTGTGTCTATGTGAGTGTGAGGAAGAGAGAGAGAGAGTAACAGGTTTTTCATAAGATAAATGAATGCTGCTTAACAGTGCAGTAAATACAGAGGTCTCACAGGGGTATTACCACTCTCCCTCTTTATTTTCTGCTAACTCCCTCACACATACACACACAAACACACACATTTGATCTTCCATGCTCTTATTACCCCTTAAACCCACGCTCACTGTATTACTTTACCTTATCTGAGAGATATATTTAACAATGTAAGTTCTTTTTAGTACAAGACTAATTGCAGTAATTTATCATTGAATTAGCTGATAAACAAATAAAAACTGAAAATCAGCAGAATGCAAACCCGAACTGGAAATTAATCATATGAAGACTAAATATTCAGTTGCATTTACCGATGTAGATGCTGATTATCCTTTCTATTAATCTTAATGCAGTCGTGTGGCCCAAACAACTGTCACTGCATAACGGAAAAAATATGACCAATAATAACTGTGCTGAAAAGAGGAAATTTTTTTAAGTACAGTACTTTTTTTGATATCTTAGCATGTTTCACAGCTCTGCCCATCTCCTTTTGTCTCTGATTTTCCCCTTTTCTGATATTACAATTGTTTTTTCCTCTCTCTCTTTCCATCCTGTCTGATCTGTTCAGGGATCATCATTTGTGTTCTCACACTATATCATCATCATCATCATCCATCACTGTAAAGAAGATGGTGCTCTTAGTGAACTGTTTCATATATGCATGTTTTGAAATTATTCAATAAAGTGGAGTTATAAAACAATATCAACCAATACTGATGATCAGAATTGAGATGTTTATAAAGTATGTGAACCTTTATTGACTATACAAATACAGAAATAAAGCAATTAATCAGTCAGGGATGGTAAGTGCTTGCATTCATTTCAGTTTGCCACTTCAAAAGCTGCCATAGTTGACAAAGGATTGTGTGAAAATAAGCATGAACGTCAAGATAAAATGGATCTCTAAAGACAGGCTGAGTGAACATAAAAAAGGAGTGTGAAACGCAAGGGGGAAAATGTGACTTTATTCTTCAATCAAAGTGGCAGGCGGTTCCTTTTTTAATGCAGGGAACAATTTCAACTCAATTTAGTTTCCCATTAAAATGCAATTGGGCCACCATATGAGAAAGTGATTCAATCAAAACTTCAAAATCAAAACTAAAAGGATATGAAAGGAATGATTGCAAAAGGCATAGTGAGTGCCCGGGTCTTTTATACCAGATATATATTATTTCTGAGTCAGTGCAGGTACTCTAAACTCTCCAAGTCTCTCCAAGCTAATTTGTCATAATTTTCTTTTCTGGCTAGTGACCAGAGCCATTATTATGATCATTATATAAATCAATAGGCACATGATAGACAAGTCCTGCCATTAGGCCAAAAAGAGAACAACTGGCTGAACACAAAGAAATAGCTTTGGTTAATGTGGGAGAAATGGGTTTGTAAAGTATTTGTTATAGCTCTCGGCAGCTTTCTCAAGCTTTTAAAAAGTTTCACAATTGGGAGCTACAATCACCACTGGTGGCATCTTGGCACAATCAACACTGGAGTTGTTCGGGGAGAAGCTTACCCCACCTAAGGTGCAATCTATAATGTTCCTTTGCACACAGTGACGGCTATTTATGATTTTTATTGTATATTGTGAGAGTTGGTAAGTGTTGCTCATCATTGCCAGTCACTCCTCTTTTAGTGACTGCTGGGATTTCAAGCTGTCTCAGAAGGTACAAGCAGCAAAGCTCTATATTTGCTGAAAATAAGAAACTCTCCCATAAACAACAAAGTTAGAGACCAGAATCCCATATCACATTTTAAATATTTTCCTCTTTGCCACAATGTAATCACAACCTTTACATTTGAAGAATGTTTTGCACCTGTCATCTGGCATCTTCTCAGCGCTCTAACTGGAGTGGTATATTTGAGTAACATAGCAGCAGTAGAAACTAACTTACTATATATCACTATACTACACAACCACCTTTCCTTTTGATTATGTATGTACAATTTAGTGATAACTCAAAAAACTGAAAACACTCGTTCTCTTTTACTTGTGCCTCTTTATTCCCTCACCGCCCAAGCACTCACTGAATGATTGATTTTTTTCGCTTTTATTAAACCCATTTCATTGGGGTAATCAGTTTACCAGGCCACCAGAAATTCTTGCTATGTTGCTGATGGCCTTCCAGGCCCTGATTGTTACAATCAGCAACACTAGCTGGCTAGCTAATGGATTTAGAGAAATGAATGAGAGAGAGAGATGGATGGCAACGTGCAACAAAGGTCCACGGCTGGATATTAACCAGGAATGATATATGATGATGAAACTTGGGTTCACTTTCAGTTGCAGTATTATTACTTCACCCGTGCCAGTTAGTTACAGTCTTTTGTTCTCAATTATCAGTTATAGTATCTAACTAGTAGTGAATGTTAATCTGTAGGCACATGATGGCCACAAGGGGTGCATCATCTCCTTATTACTTCACTATGTGTAACCCTACCTGATGTTTTCTACAATTAATTCGGCAGCACTTCATCACTGCTGAGCTTTCAACCACAACGTGTAGTTCTCCTCACACCCCAGCAGGTGGCAGTATGGATATGAGAGATCAATATGGTTTTCACTTGTCCTTGAGAACATCTTATGCTTACATGAAAGGCTTGCTTGTTAATGATTGTTAACTCTATTTTACATTCTTCAAAAAAGTTATAGAAATTTTACACCTTCACAACCAGACGTTGGCCACAAGGGGGCACCATCTCCATAATTCTTCACTAGGTGTAACCCTACTGGAGTGCAATAAAGCTTTTTAGAAACAAATCAGCAGCATTTAAACATTAGTAAACTTTTATTCATAAAGTTTTTTTTTTATATCTCCTCTTCAGGTGGCAGTAGAGAATTCAGGCTTCATTATGCTTTATACAAGGAAAAAGAATATTAATGTTAATGAGCTAATGAGCTAAAAATAAATAAATAACACAATGAAATGGAGTGAAGGTTGAGGAGGACACCTGTTGTTGAAGTTTCCAACAGTTGCCACTAGATGTTACTAAAGAGCCATACCACTACTGACAGTACCTTTACTGTGACTCAACCTTGTGACCTTCCAATCACAAGCCAGTTTTTCCACTTTCCAGACTACAAACAATCCACATTGGCCCTTGTTGTGAGCCACAGGACCTGGTGATAAACATAGATACTACAGGCCATGGTGTGGTTAGTTCAAGAGAATTGATTGTAACAGCGTGAGGCAACCCCTGGTGGACTCAGTCCACAGAAGGTAAAACAGACAGAGCTGGACAGCTGCATGCAGCTAACATGCCTCGGTTTCAGTCTGGGGTATACAGGGAATCATATTCAGGGAAGCCACGTAAGTTACTTTGCTCAGTAGAAGCAAAAAGAAGAAATGGCAGATTCAGTGAGCCAGCATGGTATTTAGCTGAGTCTAAAGTAGAGTGTTGTGAAAATACACTCAGCCTCAATCACAAAATAGGACTGCGCACAGGAATAAAACATCTCATTCCCACTAATTGAGACACTGAGAGTCAACCTATTTAGCCAAATGAAGCTCTAATAAGCAGCGTAGTCATTAAAAGAGAATTTTGAAGTGATGAAATAAGCACCCAAGCAGGAACAACACTGCAAACTTAAAATACTCACCATATGTTTAGGGAAGTGATGATTTTTTAACTTCCAGTCAGTTATCGCTCTGTGCCACATAGAGTCGCAACCTTTTGAGGAAATGTAAAAGAAAGACAGAGAAACGTGTAGAATGGAATTCAACATTTCTCATTTGATTATAACCAGTACGAGTAGAAGATACGGAGAGAGGAGGAAAGTGTTAGAAAGAAAAGATGCAAATATCGCTCTGCAGACAATGTTAAATGTCTGCATATGCTTATCACTCTCACTCCTCCGCCTGTGTGTGTGTGTGTGTGTGTGTTGTATACCTTTGTGCCTTGTCCATTAGTCACAGTGAGGTGTTCTTATCATTGCTGCATTCTTGGGCTGTTTCTTGCTGCATACGAGTTGTGTGTGCATGAACTGCAGCATGTGTGAAACTCACCTTCTCAGCTAGCAAAAGCCAAAGGTCACTGATTTCCTGTCTTCCTGTTCCATGATACCACTTGTACATGTGCATTTCCATGCCATGAGTGCCTACATGTATGTCTGGGCATGACAGTGTGAGTCAGTGTGCCGATGCAGAGAAAATAACAATATATGTCCACTTGACAGAAATAAAAAGGAACGTCTTGGTTAGTCAGCTGGCTACATTGCGTTATGGGTCTGCCTGGCTGACATTCAAATTGTCTGAAGATATCCTGATGCTGCTGCAGAGAAATGTAACCCCAGTAGCTGCACAGGACCTGGATATAAAGTCGATTAGGAGATAAGGAGAAAGGGACGGTGAGAGAGAGGGAGAGAGGGAGAATGCCTCTGGGTAGAGCTGTCAAAAGAACCTTTAGAGAGAAAGGTTTTGAATATGTTGCCTCACCTTATCTTACCATTCCTCTCTTCTCTCCTCATCCATCCAGCATCTCGACTACATTCCCTCTGCAATATCTGATAAACTATAAAAGGCAAAAAAGTGAGGCCTCCATCGTATTAGCTATCTGCATAGTGGATAGTAGTTAGTATTTGCTAATGAATAGCTTAGTCATGCTCCTCTGTCATTGTCTCACCTTTAAAATTAGCTACTTTGCGGGGCATTTTAGAAAGTTGACAGCAAAGATTTGCAACAAGATTATCCCTCTGGACTGGGACAGGGCACAATGTGGTGTTATAAAGGGCTGTATGATCCGACTGAAGTGTCTGGATGGTGGAATAGCTGAGGAAATCCCATCCTCTACACATTTGTGCTGATTTGTTTAAGCTATTTAAATATTTTATTTAGATTTGAAAGCCTAACCAGGGATGGTTAGGAATTGCAAATAGATTTAGTTTTAGTTCCGAAACAGAGGTAAACATGACCGTCTTTTCTTATCTGCTTCTTTTGTGACTGCTTCCTGATCAGCCACTTAAATCTCCACTTGCACTGGAATCTGCCATCTAAACATTGATAACAGCTGGTATCATAAACACACTTTAGTTACATCTAGGTTTTGAAACTTTTTCTTCCTGATACCATATAGAAGAAAGCTGATGCTGATAGGTGTCTTATATGGGATGGTGTTTTGCACAGCCCCTTAGGGTAGAGAAACCCAAGCTTTTTCATAAGATGCTAATCTCTTCTCTTTTTCACACTTTGTGCGTTTTCTTCTCCTCTTATAACAATCCTGCTGACCCCTGGCTTGATTTTTTCTCTGTGTGCCTCTTATAAATTAACAGTTGTGACTCGGGAAAGTAAAAGCCCCACTCTCACTGGGGTTTTCAAGACTTCAGATACAGCCAATATCCAAATTATTCTTGTTCCTGCTGTTGGTGTTACTCTTAAGTTTGTCCCCAAGTGCATTTGCTTTGAAACAATAATTGAGATTTTTTCTCATTTGTAAAGCTGGAGAAATGTAATGGGAATTAATAAGTGGAAGCCACAGGCAATAGTTTTGTTTTATATCATAAGATTTACACACAAAGACAGACAACCATTCATGCTCATATTCACACCTACAGGCATTTTAACGTTGGTAATGATGCCAGATAACTGCAATTTTTAGTGTGTCCTTTTTAAATAAAAATACTGCCCTCCAATTTTGAATGATACAACTTTGTTGACTGGTCATGGTCAAATATGTACTTACTCTGCAGCATTTTAAATTCAGCCCACATTCCACATGGGTCACTGATCACAGTGCCTGAAGACATAATACAGATAAACAACACTAAATCTAGCAGCATGATTTTCATATTGCCACCTTGAGAATACTGACTTTAATACATGGTTCCATATGGTTGAAGAATATGTGAGTGGATGTTGTACACAGCAGATGACTCTTAGGCTCATAAAAAAAAAACAAATATACAGCGTCATTATCATTAGGACTTTATTTCCACAGTATTTCACCATTGTCATTCTTCTCTTTAATGTTCTGTTGTCACATTTTCCTTTTCTCTACAACACATTTAATGCAAACTTTGATTTAATATTGTCTCTCTTTCTTCTCGCACACACTCCTTTGTTGCTGTATATTATTAACTGTAATCCTCCAGTACCACATTTGTGCCTAATCTATCTCAGTCTCTTAATTGTTTTTTTTCCTGTGTGCTCTTTCCTCTTCCAGTCACTCTCTCACATTCTCCAATACATCTACTTTAGACAATTAGTACTGACTAGACTACTGTAAGGAGCAGTTTAGTAAAACTCTGTTAGTGTGCACACACACAATCAGACACACACACGCAGACATGCAAGGGGGTTGGTGGGATGCAGTGTGGAGGACAACAGGATCAGCTATCTGCCATCCCCCATAAGACACTGCAAACTTCACTATCCCTCCTTTACACTGTATCTAGATAATTGCTGCAGTGTGCAGGCGTCTACAGTCTTCTATAATAAACCCCCAACCCCATCCCAAACCTTTCTCTCCTCTCCACTCCTCTTCCTCATCTAACATTTCCTTTTAACCCTCAGTGTTTCATCCCTGTTGTATTTGTTCTTTTTTTACCTTACATCATCTTCACTTCAGACTTGCTTTCTTTCTTTACTTTCTTGCATCTCCCATTTTGTCCTCCTCCCTTCTCTTAATTTATGCTCTCCTCATACCTCTACTCTCTTTTCTACTAATTTTTTGTTCCTCCCACTGTATTTTCTTTTTGCTTTAGTTTTTTACTGAAAAATCCCTCACGGGACTGTTCAGAACTAGAGTGTTTCTGTTCTCTGTATGTTGAAAACATCAATATCCATCCATACACTGGTCCATTTACTATACTTTCCTAAATGCCCTCCATCCCTTTACTGTGTCAAAACATAAATGAAACAGTTTACCACATTACCATCACTTTCATGACTTTATGCTTATAAATACTGTATACAGGTAACTGTTAACCCTGTATATGCCAGATATACATCTCCATTTGTGAACATGGAGAATGAGCCTGGAGAAGATAAGTGTGCAGGGAGGATGAGGAGTGACTGATTACAGACAGGAGGGGGATGGCAGGATGGGGCAGGATGGGGCAGTGCACAGATGAGGTTCAGGAAACAGGTTTAGGGTCAGTACCATTAGTCAAGTCAGGTCAAGTTCTGAATGGGTGGAACCTTGCAACAGGCTGCACAAACACACACTACAGATCTGTTTATATATAGAATACACTAGGTGTTAGTAATCTGGCAGATTAGAGTGAGCAGTGAACAAGGGAGAAAGCAGAGACAGGAAATTGACCATATATGGAAAAAAAACCAGGTGCCAGGTTGGAGACCGTAACAGACTTAGTTATATCACCCAGGAGTTAGTAAAAGCCAAGCCAGACCCGAAAGAAAACTATACATTTACCAAAGATTCAACTTAAATGTGTGTGATTCCTGAAATAGAAAAGGAGGATTTAATCTTGCATAAGATTTTTTTAGCATTGAATTTTAATGTATTAGTCCATTAAATCTCTGTTGTCTTGCAGTTTACTTAGAGGCTACAGTCTCCTAATTTCATTTAGCAGTCACTATTAGTGTTAAAGACAATATTGTCAATGTCCACTTCCACTAAAAGCTTGAGCTGTGTTAAATAGCTGGTTGTGTATCATGTTCTTTAAGATGATTTCATCAAGGTGACATTTGCAGAGTTTAGTTGAATGTGGCCCAGGGCCAGTGATAGAATTGGTCCTGTGTCCTGGATTTGATAATGTGTCTAAATAATTAGTAAAGGATCATTTATCTCAATAAAGACACCCCCTTCCATCCTCAAAGACAAGTTGCCCTGAGACATAAAAAGGGGAATATTTCTGGCATATTCTTTGTGAAGTGAAATAACAATCAATAATTGATTAGGTGGGTAATTAGCTTTTTAAATTAGTAGAGAGATGCCAAAGGTGGTTAAGTGGAACTTGAAATGAAATGGTGTGACACTGTCTGGGGAAAAAAGGGATTTAATAACAGTGTGTGCGTGTGTGTGTGGTTTGGTGTGTACTATTGTGTGTGCTTAAAATGCTGAAATATCCACAGGGAAGCCAGTACGAATGTAACAGCCCCACATTCAACCATGGACACACAGACACCCACAAGGCAAACTATATTGGTACTTTGTGCTGATTCAGGACATCAGAGCATTTTTCCAAAACTTCCAACTGTCTGCTTGATGTGTTTCTATATAAAGAAATGAAAATGAACCCCCACTCAAACAGAGACACACAAAACACAGTGTGACAAACACAGTGTGAAGGCAAAACTAATTATTCATAGCAGGAGCAATCAGATTCACATTGAGAAGACATACAAACGAAGGGACAACACTTTGCGCTACAAATACTGGCATGCACCTAAACCAGCCACAACTTGTCAGAACAGTAAATGAAAAAAACTTGAAAATGTGAAAACATGAAAATGTGTGTCTCTGCGGACAGGGGGTGGCAGTATTGTTGACAGGAGTAGGCATTGGTTATTGTTTATTAGGAAATAGAAAAAAATAAAGATAGATAGATAGATAGATAGATAGATAGATAGATAGATAGATAGATAGATACTTTCTTCATTCCATTCAGATTCTATAATTTTAATCCACAAATCTGGGCAATAAAACACAAATGCAAGAAATGCTAACAAATTTCAATGTAATGCATTTACACTTAAAAAGTCCTGTGTAAAGTGATAAGGTGCATGGTGTGCAGTGTGTAATATCATTGAGATCAGAGAGGAATGTCAGCACTGGCGTAATTTAGTATTGGCAGTAACAGTAATCGGTCACTGAAACTGCTCCTCTGTCTGGAGATGATGCTGTGCAGTGGATACAGTGTATTGTCCATGATTGTTTAAGGACGCCAGTTCTTCGTCTTTTGGAAGTAAAAGGAGCTCTATCCTCTCCAGCACAGAGCATCTGTGTTAGCAGTCCAGTCTAGTTTCCAGTTATAGGATGACCAGGACCAGCGAGAGTACAGCCCCTCGTGGCACTCCTGCACTGCTGACCAATGTGTTGGACCTGCATTCACGTACTGAAGCACATATGCAAACTGCAGAGGGTCGAGTGCATGGCGGACTTGTGGCCTCGTGGTGTAGCAGCTTCATGGTCTTCATCACATGTGACCTCAGGGCAACTGACCTGAAGTTATTCAGCTCTCCAGGGCATGGTTTCTTTGGAATTGGGATGACACAGGATGTTTTCCATAGCTGAGGGAAGCTCTCTTGTTTTAGGGTCAGGACACCAATGTGCAGGACATCAGCAGTTGTAGAGTGGACCAGCTGCTTTGCTGGGATGTAGCCTCCACAGCTCACTGCACACCTGGGCTTAAGTGATCAATCGGTGTGGGGGCATTCTCCTCTGTGCTAAGGTTGGTTTTAGGGGGTACAGAAAAAGCTCATATGCAGGGTTTGGGGGATGCAGTATTATGAGGTGTAAATGAGCTGAGTTGGTCAAACCTGAGAACCTTGAAGAAGTTGTTCAGCTGGCTCGCTCTCCCCACAATTTCTTCAGCTGTGTCCCCTCCCTTTCAGATGCATCTGGTGAACTGATACCAAAGCTGATACCAGAATTTGAATGGCAATTCTTCAGTTTTGGGGTATTTTAGGTTCTAACACTGCAATCACAGAATGATTTTCAAGATGACAAAGAATTTTAAGGCTCAACATATATCAATCACACACAGTGATCACACTGATCACACTCAAACAGCAGACAAACCCCTTGTCAACTGTCAACCTGTGCCTGTGAGGGCAAAAGAAAGCCTGTCAGTCATTTAAGACAAGGCCTTTGATTATTTCTGAACATCAGACCGTGCACATTAACTCATCTTTTCAAAAAACACTCTAACCTCGATTAAAGTTTGTAATTTGAAAGGCAGGCTTTCTATTAATAGCATCCCCAGTGAATGCTGTCCATCACGCCCTAGTTTACAGACAACCTTTTGTCCTTTTGTCTGGGTCTTAAAAAAAAAAGCTTTTCTTTTTTGTGTTGACAGCTTGCTTGACATTGTAAAGAATCCCAGAATATATGTGTGGGATGTTTTGCTTTTAGATAGACATGTCTGTGCGGAGAAAAAAGAAAATCGTCAAAACTCATAGGACATGAAGGTGAAATGAATTTCACAGTTTGTTTAAGATTTTATTGTCTCTGTGTCAACACTTTGCCAGCCAAACTGTCATAGCAGAGACTGAATTGGCAGAGGACAAGAGGCCAAATGCATTCATTTTAAGAGTCAAAGTCCATTGCATCCACAAGAATAATGATTTATGAACCTGATGCTCCTTCAGGGTGACAAATTGCAAAGTTTGTGCAATAATTAAAGACTCAAAGGACATGAAACACCTAAGAGCCTAACCCCACTTTGATGGTCTATCTATCCAGTTTGCTGTGTGTGTGTGCGTGTGTGTTATATTACTTTCTATTCAACTCTTATACCTTTCAGCAAAAAGGCTATGACTGTCCATTTGTTATGAGTGTCTCTCAAAACCTAATCTTTAAAGCCCAAGGTAGAGTTTCAGTACAACAAACATTTGTATGAGGAAGGAGCTGTTCAAGATGTGCTTGAGTGAAACCTCAGTGAGTTTTTTTCTGGCTAAATAACATAAAGCCATGGAGAGATAGGGAACATCTTTTCATGTGCAGCATATGAAGTTGGTTATTCACAATGTTAAGTATTAATAATGCACACAGAGACATTTTCTGCAGGACTGAGACAAGTTTTTAAAAATTTGTAAGCAAAAAGTGTCCCCATCCAACTTTCATTTGAGAAAAAAAAAGAATATAACATAATGGAGAAACTGATCAAGTGAACCAGTATTTTTAACATTTAACTTTAATAGGTACATTTCCCTTCAATTCAAATGCAACAACAAAAGCACTTCTGTTAGACTGTCTCCTTAATCTCCATTAGTGTGATGAACATGCTCATTTCTCTGTGTTTTGAGCCCATTATTATCTGCCCTCATTTCCAGTCACAAATAGCCCAAATGCCTTTTTGTGCTGTTTTACATCTTTGAGCCATGAGGTGGCAACACAAACCCAGATATGAAGCTTTATCAGTGTTGTTTATCCAACATCTCCACTGTCTTCCCCCTCTCCTTCATCTGTGTCTCCCTATTGTACTGACTTCTGAATTATTTTAGTGAAATCCAGTGAGCTAGACTTGCATGCATGATATAATGCTGGAATAATCAAAAATTTCAACGCAAAGCATGTTATTGTATGTTAATTACTGAAATCAGAATAAACTAAGTCCAAGTCAGCACGTCATGAGTTCTGATATTAAGTTCAAGGCTGATGGTATGTACCGTACCTTGTGTGTGTGTGTGTGTGTGTGTGTGTGTGTGTGTGTGTGTAGACTCTTTTGGCATCACAGATAAGAGAGAATGTGCTAAAACACAACATGTATATTCATATAGATTCGGAAGAAAGAAAATAAAATGATGTCTTCAGATGACATTGCTACAACAATCGTTTTTATAAGACAACAGAGCTCTTTCGAGCTGGTTACTAGGATTTTGCACTTGCTCTCTTGAGCAGCAGGGGAAGTAATGGCACTGAAACTTTCTGCGAGCTGCAGTGTCAGCTTTCCATGTAGTCTATTAGGCATCTGTCTAACAGCACTAACAACTAGTGTACACCCCATCGGATCTACAGTCAAGACACATATTTTCCTTAAACTTCTACCAAACCAGGCTTTTAACTATTAGGTTGAATTAACCCAGAGAAACAAAACACAAATCTGGTTTACCACATAAGACATTCCCACTGCACTGTCTGAGCTAGCAGACTCTCAGAGTTGCATTATTTAAAGTCAAAATGACTTAATAACATAATCCAACAAGACTAATGTAGCACAACCAAGTCAAGGGAGGATACATAACACAGTCCCTCTGGAAATAAAGATCTATTCCGTTTTCTTCCTCTCTCCTGACTTGTTTACCCTAAAGGAATGTTAAGTGACAAATTAATCCACAGGTAATCACACGAGACGCTGAATGAACAATTCTGGAGCCTGGACACTGAAATTTACAGTACTGACATGTACCCTTTAACTTTTCAAAGACCTAAAGGGAAAGTCATCAGAGTTCAGCCAGAGGTAGCATATACTATCAACTGACCATCAGAGGCCAAACCCTGCTAGTGAGCTTGAACAGGACGGAATTGTAAATCACTACCTCTGGAAAACTGGTGAAGGATTGAATGAGATGGACTAACAGTTCCACTAAAAGCACTAGGACAGATAATGTCTTCTTTCTTTGTTCTATAAATCATAACACCAGTTAAAATAACTGTAGTTTTTTGTGCAATTGAACAATATGTATATATTATTAGATCTCCTCTGTTAGTTTACAAACCATCTACATGTCTGAATTAGGTAGACTCCCATTTACTTCATCTTTAGTATTGCAAATAAATTTTAAACTTTAAACTGATCATTGAATTGAATTTTGATGTGAGATTTTGGATTATGGTAAAGTCCCCAGAATTCTATCTACCACTGCAGATTAAAGTATTTACATATCAGGTCTTCAACCAAAGAAAGCAGGTGTTTCTTTAACAAATGGCACCAAAGAACACGTCAAAGTCAAGGAAAGAAAGAAACTCGAGCTTTTTGTCTTAGTCTTCAATTAAGCTCTCAGAATCCCTTATGTTGCTTTCTCTCCTTGGCGCTACTTTCTTAGTTTCCTTTTCTTTTAATGGTTTCTTTAGGAACTTCTAAGTTTTAAGCCATGAGCATAGCTAATCTCCAATCTTCCTAACTGACCAACATAATAGTCATAGTTAGTGACTCTATGTATTAAATACAACATTTATTTTAATATTATTTTATTTAACCAGATAAAAAGCCCATTGAGTTTAAGATCTCTTTTACAAGGGCCAAGAGGTCAGCAGAACGTGGCATAATAAATTAGTGTTTTAAATAATGAGTTTTAAATAAACACTACATACAGTGAATTCAAAAGAACAACAGTTTAGATACAATTTAACATAATAATATGCAGTGGTTGAACAAGGAGAAAATTTTAAATTTTAAAAACACAAGCAATGTCCATTGGACTCTTGTTGTCTGGTTATTAAGAAAAAACTAAACGCTTTAAGTGAAATAAGTTTTGAGATCTTCAGTTCTGTTTGTAGAATATTCCAAGCAGATGGTGTAGCAAAACTAAGTGCTTGTTTCCCCAATTTAATCCGAACATGAGGAATATTGAGCTGTAGAATATCACTTGAAAGCAGAGCATAGTGACTTTTGGTTCTTTGTAGGAGACATGAGAAATACAGTGGTGCCATGCCAAGAAGAGCCTTGTAAATCATCAACATCCAGTGGGTATGTTTTTGAATGCTCAGTGAAGGCCACTCAGCTTTGGCGTGTAATTCACAGTGTGTTAGAAGACTACAACCCGTAACAAATCTCAAGGCACTGTGATAAACTGTATTTAAAAATTTAAGACATTCAGATGAAGCACTCATGTATAGCACATCCTCATGATCAAGGTAAAAAGGTTGCAGATATAAGACATTTATGTGCTCTGAGGGAGAAACAGGATTTGTTAAGATTATAAAACCCAAGCTTCACCCCTAATTTACAGACCACATTGGCAATCTGTGCCTCAAAAGAAAGCTCCTGATCAAGTAAAAAACCCAGATATTAATACACGAAAACTAATTCTATTAGTTTCGTTTGGGCAGTTGTTGTCAGTGAAGTATTTTCTAATAACTCGCATGAATTTGAAAATACCATGACTTTGGATTTATCAGCATTTAAAACCAATTTTAGTGTCTGTAAACAAGACTGAACAATATTAAAAGCAGATTGTAAGTATTTCAAGGCTTGAGCAAGTAAGAAAAATAACAATAAAGTACTGTGTCATCAGCATAGAAGTGATACAAGACATTTGAGAGGTTGTCACATAAATTATTAATATAAATAGAAAATAAAATTGGTCCTAAGACGGAGCCCTGAGGCACGTCTTTAGAAATCTTCTAGGAAGGATGAAGTAGTACCAGTCAGTTTGAAAGATACTCAACAAACCAAGAAGTAGCTTGGCCTGACATGACAATCTGTAATAATGATTTGATCAAAAGTGAGTGATCAACAGTGTCAAATGCCTTAGAAAGATCAATAAAAAGGATCATGAATGATCAAAGTACAGTTTGCCCGGACATCCAGCACAGGACAACATAGGCCAACAGCCGAAGGCCCAAGTGATCTGTGGAGAGCTACAATAACCAAGAAAGAGAGACTCACTATGGAGGAGATACCAGGAGACAGGCCTGTACACAAGGAGAGGTGGAGAGGGTTGTAGGTGTTACAGTTCCCCCCTTCAACCAGCTGGGGCAGTGTCCCCTGAAGCCTCTGTATTTTCGTTTCTTTTGTTTTGTCTTGTCCCTCACTTCTGGGGGCATGTCTCAGCTGGTTGGAGTGAATTCAGGTGTGTGGTTTTTTAGCAGCTGTGTTATGTTAGGCATTATTTGTGATTGTATACAAGTTAGTCTGTGTTCAGTATTCATTTTCTAGTGTGTCACATGTGTTCCCAACCTCTAGCTTTGTTCACCATGGTTTAAGTAAGTGCAAAAAAGAGAATAGTTAGTTTGTTAGCCTGTTTGTTGTTACTTTAGTTGTTTTCAACCCTAGTTAGTTCCAGCTTTTGCTGTGAGTTTGTTTTCAAGTAGTTGGTTCCACCTTTATGCTGTGGTTTTTCTTTGTTTGTATCCATTAGACCGATAGTCAGTTTGTTCCAGCCTCAAGCTGTGATTTAGTTTTGTGTTTTTCTAGATTAGATTATCATTAGTCTGCCTGCCTTTTGCAGCGTGCCTTAGTTTCTACCTGCTTTTGATGATTTTGTGTTGTCTTTTTAGTAAAGCATTACTTGTGCCTATCTACTCTGTAATTTGATATACCATATTTGTTAATAAATCTTTGTGGGAAATGTACCCTGTGCTCACTTTGTTTCTGCGATTGGATCCACTAGTTAGCCTGTTCGTAATAGTAGGAGGACAACAACCCAGCAGCAGGACCGTTATCTGCTCCTCTTGTGCAAGTAGGAACAGGGGGAACACTGCCAGAGCCCTACAAAATGATCTCCAGCAGGCCACTATTGTGCATGCTTCTGCTCAAACAGACTCCATGCGGGTGGTACGAGGGACCGACGTCCACAAGTGGGGCCTGTGCTCACAGCCAAACACCATGCATGCCGATTGGATTTTGCCAGAGAACACCAGCATTGGCAAATTTACCATTGGCGCCCTGTGCTCTTCACGGATGAGAGCAGGTTCACACTGAGCACATGTGACAGACGTGACATAGTCTGGAAATGCCGTGGAGAACGTGCTGCCTGCAACATCCTACAGCATGACTGGCTTGGCGGTGAGACCTTTATGTGCTAGCCAGAGGTGCCCTGACTGTCATTAGGTACTGGGATGAGATCCTCAGACCCATTGTAAGACCACATGCTGGTGCAATGGGACTTTCATCCTTTTGATGCATGACAATGCTAGGCCTCATGTGGCTGGAGTGTGTCAACAGTTCCTGCACGATGAAGGCATTGATTCTATGGACTGGCCTGACCGTTCCTCAGACCTGAATCTAATTGAGCACCTCAGGGACATCATGTCTCATGGTGTTCCATCCACCGACGTCACGTCGCACCACAGGCTGTCCAGGAGTTTACTAATGCCCTGATCTAGGTCTGGGAGGAGATCCCTCAGGAGAACATCTGTCGTCTCATCAGGAGCATGCCCAGACATTGTAGGGAGTGCATACAGGCACATGGAGGCCATACACTACTGAGCTTATTTTGAATTGTCTTGAGGAATTTCCACAGAAGTTGGATCAGTCTGTGATCTGACTGTTCCACCTTCATTTTGAATATGATTCTGAATCCAGGCCTCCATGGGATAACGATTTTGATTTCCATTGATCATTCCAATGTTATTTTCTTCTCAATGCATTTCACTATGTAATAAATAAAGATTTTCTACTGCAAGATTTTATTCAAGATCTAGGATGTGTTGTTTAAGTGTTTATTTTTTTTAGAAGTGTATATATGATTTATTTTATTTATATTTTTCCAAATTTGCTTTTTTTGTTAGACCTTGCCCTCTGTTGCTGCACAGCAACTTAGAGCAGCTAGTAGGTGAAACCAATTAATCATGTATTGGGCATTGTAAGTACAGTACTAATATCCAGTGGAACCACTAGATTAACTTAAATGTGAGTAAGAGCTGTTTAAGTCTCCCCATGCCCCTATTGGCCACATGACCAATGTTTTACACATTTTCTAAACAAATTGAAAAGAAAAAGTGAAAATAGGACAAGACATGTTCTCTGTTAGCTGTTGTAGTTTATTTTATGTTTCTGGGTTACATAGAGGCCTGCTGTTGTTATTCCAACTAGACTGGGCCATTGTTGCTACAGCCTGCACCTCAGTCCACCTAGTAAAACTTAAAAATAAAACAGCAGGCCCAAGCACACGTTCTGATTTTAAACAAACATAGGCACAAGTCGAGGAAAACAGTAGCTTGGCTTATCTGTTATAACTGCAATCTCTTCATCAAACAGATGCTTCAAAGTACACAAACATTTGTATAATCTCATGTGTCACTAAACTCTCAAATTCAGCCCTTGACATTATAACCCTTTTCAAAGTCTACATAACAATCTCTACACATGTAGAAAGAGAAACTCTGTGCACTTGTGTACCTGTGTAAAGTTGTGATTAGAGTCTGTGTTCACATTCTTGCTTGCCTCGTTTCAAATCTCAGCAGGAGCCTAACACCTCTCTGACCATTTTCTCTGCAGAGTGTGTGTTTAAAGTGTGTTTACAATGGTCATATGCAGTGTGTGTGTTTGTATGCACCCGTTTGTTTGAGAGATTATATGTTACTACTTCTTTGTGGGGTGTTATTCATTTAAACATGCTTTTTGACTAGGTAGTGTTTGACAAACACTGAGGCTGATGAAATTATAGAAAATTTTGTTAGTTGCTTCTGTGCGCATGTGTGTGATGCGGTCTTGTTATTTCACTTTTGAAAATTATTTAAATAAATTTAAAGATGGAAAACTATCTGAGAACTTCGCACTGTCTGCTTACACGCATACTAAAAGCATGTACAACCTCAAATAGTTGGAAAGTTGTGGTTATAATAATGCATTTCATTATTAATATAAAATTCTATATGCAATTTGTGTTGTATACTTGAGCATTTGTTTGAATTGGATAGACTGATATATTTGTGTTTGCACAGTATGTCCTAAGTGGTGTGCTATAACTATTTTCATTTTGTGTTTTCTGACTTGAGTTGTTATGTGAATGAATGTTTGTGTGCTGTTATGTTTCTGTATGAACAGGGTAAAGGGGATAAATATAAATGTGAGAATGAGATGAACAGGAAAAAAACTGACAAGTGCCAAATGTCTTCATTAAATGCTAATTTCTGAAGTGCTTTATTCTGTCTGCCTCTCTGAACTTTTAATAGCATTCAATGAGTCTGTGTATCTCTGTCTCTGTGACAACCCCTCTCATTTCCACCATCTGTATCTCCACTGTATCGTCTGACTTTCTTAACTTTGTCTGTTCCCTTTTCAGGCATCAGATGCTGTATTTTAAAGATTTCATATGAAATATATCAGAAATAAAGTGCATCATGTATATCTGTTTATTTCATTGGGTCACATTGGGACACAAAAATGTTAATTTAATATTTAATTTTGTGTGTTAATGGAGGTGTTAACCACTGGGTATTTCTGTATTTTCTACCACCAGTCAAGTTTTGCTTTTAACCCTTTTAGTCACTGTTTTTGAGCTTACATCCAACCAGATTGTAACCATGTGATGAGACATGATTTCGCTATCTCTCCAAAATACATCACTAGCTTTCTTGAAGTTTACAAGTTGCTAAACCAAATCCAGGTTAATTTATAAATAAGGCTAATAAATCTGAACAAACAGGCAGAAGCTGCCAATCATATAGTTTTTCTGCAGTCACTTTCTATGTAGCCATAAGGCACACAGAGAGGGATAATATACTCCCTTTCACACTAAGATCCAATCAAATGTTTATTTAAACACTGAACAAAAATCTAAACATATTTACACTGCTTTGCATTGAGTGGCTTAATAATATATTTTATATATTAATATAATATAAATATATTA
>OMLM01015838.1:0-23497 GCA_900302695.1 Helostoma temminkii | reverse complement strand
TTGTGCTTCTTCAAAGGAGCTTGAACAGCACATCTTGAAACCCCAGTCTGCTTTGAAATCTTTGTCTGGGAGAGACCTTGTTGATGCAGTATAACTACCTTGTGTCTTCTTGCTGTGCTCAATCTTGCCATGACATGAAACTTTCACAACCTCACCTTGGTAGCAGTTCGTCACCCAGTTTTAAGCCTCCTACACAGCTGTTTCTGTTTTAGTTCATGACTGGGTTTCAACCTACGTGTGACATTGATGATCATTAGCACCTGTTTGGTATAATTGGTTGATCATACACCTGTCTATAATCCTACAAAATCCCTGACTTTGTGCAAGTGTACCTACGTGCATAAGAATTGATGCTGGTTTGAAGGCAAAAGGTAGTAACACCAAATATTGATTTGATTTAGATTTTTCTTTTGTTTGCTCACTTTGCATTTTGTTCATTTATGAAAATAAATGTTTAACACTTCCATTTTTGAAAGCATTCTTTGTTTACAGGATTTTTTCACACCTGCCTAAAACTTTTGCACAGTACTGTATATAGATGGTTATAGTGTATATTAAAATCAGGCCTCAAACTCAATAAGTATATTCAGTTTGATTCATCTTTTTGAAAGACTCAGTGCTTTTCTTGAATTAGACACTGTAGTTTTTACATTAACAAGAAGAGACTGTGTATTTCATGGGGACTACTAAGTGAAATGAATACACATTAGTAAGTAGTCTATATCTTTTTTCCAGTTTTGCCAACACAGCAACTTTCTGCTAGATTTCGTGAATTTTAAGACATATTTAGCAATTATGAGTTGAATAAACTACTGAGAGTGTTCATTGTTGTATTTTGAAGAAGTAATTCACGATGGAAAATTCTTTTCATAATAACTAAAACAATGCTAAGCATCATCAAGGCTAGTGCTGAATTCAACTTCTGTACTAGCTTATTTAGCAAAGTTTGAGTTGAGTTTGTGTGTGTTTTAACTGTTACAGTACAAAATAGCAGAGATTTTTCTCTTATGGCTATACCTATTTGTCTAATCCAAGAATGACTCCTAATTTAAAAAGGAGTACAACAGTGAAAATAACAAAATTTGGTCAAGCCACATGTAAAAACACGTGCATCATTCTTTATGGGACTTATAAGAATTTTTAAAATTGAAGCGGTGCCCTCAGTCTGATTTAAATATTTGCTTTTTATAGTACTTAAAGCAGGACAGGACTTGGTTGACAAGCATTTTGATCTTTAGTCTTGTTTGTTCACACCAGCATTTCAAACCAAACTTTCTCCATGACTGGTGTTGTAATCTTTTACCACTTACTGTGTGTCAAGCTAACACTACTCTCATAAAAGGTGGATAGGGGGTGTAGATGAAAACAGAAGATAAATTAAATCTATCACTATTAAGATGATGGATTGTGGGATACACAGGAAGTACGTGCTACCACAAATAACATAAATAATGCAGTCGGAATAATGATCTGATAACACAAGGGAAAAAGAAAGAGATATGACAGATATGAAAGAGAGATATGACAAATCAAAACAGAAACACAGACAGGAAGAAGAAATAAACAAAAAGATGTTCAGGTAAATAGTCAGTTCCTCCATGTGTAGCTCTGTAACTATGAATAGCAAACAAACTCAATTGAGAATAGATGAGCATTTGATTTATGATTTAATCCATGTAAAAGTACAGAATTTATTACAACCCATTATCATAGATGCAGCTTTAAATTACTGTGCTGCACACATATGCATACACACCTGCTATATCCACATGAGGAACATAGTGAAAATTTAAAGAGAAAGTAGAAAGGAAAGAAGAGCACATTAAACAAAGAGAAGAGGAAGAGACAGAGGATGAAGCAGATCTGAAAAGGGGAGACAAAGAAGGGGAGACACTCTTGTCTCAGACTGTAGATCTCATTGATTGGTATTGGTTCTGACATGTACCCCTGACCATCCAACTTCATATGTCAATATGTCAGTCTGGCAAACCATAACGTCAAAATTATTTTCTATTAATAAAGAATGTACTTCACCTGTGGTCATATCATATCATCGTAACCATTACTATGTAACCATAAAACATATTTACTATTCAATGGCCTTTGACAAATAACTGAGTAGCCATGTTTTGTCTGAGCAGGATTTAATTTATTATGAAATGAATAACGGTATACAAGCTAAAAGCCACCAGACTAGTTCTACTGTGTTACTAACAATAACAAAGATGGTCATATTATTTATATGGGAAAATTACCATATTGAAAATAACTTTTTTAATGTTCAGTTTCAATATGTAGGGCTTGGTTCTGATGGCTGAATATAAGATATGGTACCCTCCAACCACAGCTATTTTCACTAAATAATATCAAATTAGCAAAAAAACAACTGAACTATATATACTCTGTCTCTAGGGCAGATTTGTCCTCTACAACATCAGAAAGATCAGACCCAACCCAACAAACCAACTCATTGTGCAGACGCTGGTCATATCCTGTCTCGATTACTGCAATGCTCTGTTGACAGGGTTACCGGCATGTGCAATCAAACCCCTCCAAATGATTCAAAATACAGCAGCATGGCTCATCTTTAATCAGCCAAAAAGAACAAGTCACACCGCTCCTCAGATCTGTAGCTGCTGCATTAGGTTCAAAGCTCTGACTCTTGCCTACAGAGTGGTCAACTCAACTGTACCTGTCTACCTGAACTCTCTCATTTAGGTACACAAACCATCTGTGTGGTGCCAACCAATGGTGTCTGGTGGTCCCATCACAAAACAAAAGAACCAGTGCAAAGCTCTTCAGCTCTGTGGTTCCACAATGATGGAATGAGCAGCCTCACTCCCAATACTCAAAAACTGCTGAAAATAGAACTTTCTATACACGCAAATACACTACAAAAATGCACTTACACAAAAAAGAACTTTCTTGCACTTACATCTCATGAAATGGACACACTTGTGATGATTGCACTTTGCTTTGATGTTCTCCTCCTTGACTTAGAATTGTGCTTGTCCGTCACTGTGGTTAAAAGTGTCTGCCAAATGACTAAATGTAATGTAAGTCATTTGGTAAGTCAGTAAGTCATATTGAGAAAGAAAGAGTAATAAAACAGAGAAAAGAAAGTCGGTCCAGAATGGATCCTTGCGGGTTCCCACCTTTCGCTCCCTGGGTTAAATCTCTTTACATGCGAGTCAGTGGTGTAATGTGTGTGTTTGACTTAGAAGCTGTAATATAACAAACCGTATAGTCAAACATTTGCTGTCAGCAAGCACACTTTTCAGCATAGTTAGGGCACAGGCATAGCACACAGGCCTCACTCCCATGCAATATTATTACTATCCATTACTATCTAGTAGAGATGCTTCTGATTGCAAATACATTTTAATAATCTGACCTGCTGATTCAAATTGTATCCAGTTCTCATTTTCTTTCTATGTAAGTATAATTAGGAGCATACATAACCATTGTTGTAATTTTTCTTTAATGAACTATTTATTTGCCATTAATGATATAAATGACTATTAGAAACCTCCAAGTAAAAATGAAGTGCAGTATTTCCACTCTTCCAGATATGAACAGATGGAACAGGTAAAAATAAATACAACAGGTCTCCAAATGTTTTTATGTTGGCCTTACAGGTTTTACAAATTGCAATATTTGTGTCATCACAGTAAAGAACCTCCACGCCAATGTCATGTTGTGTGCGTTTAGGTGTGTGTTGCAGTGACATTAGTAGTGCAGAGCAGAAAACTGCTTCTGAGATTGTAATACTTGTAACTCCACAGTAGCAGCAATAAGCTCCAGGGACTATGTTGGAGTTGGAGGAATGCGTCATAACCAGCTCCAGTGTAACTGCGGTGTAATAATTCACCTATCTAAACATTTGATCAGTGCATCTTTATCATGGTTCCAGAGGGTGGCTGTTTCTGGAATTGCATATACATGTGTTTTTATTTGCATGCTAGGGTTTTTCTTGCATTTGTGGATGTCTCTGTAGTAATTTCCCCTGTAATTTTTAGTCTGCTTTTAATGAAGAACCTAAAGATCACTTTATGTGGCACTGATGAAGCTTTCTAGAAATAATAAAAATCCTAATTATGTCAAGAGTTCCATAGTGGGGGATATGAGACTAAAGTTTCAGATAGCTGAGCCTCTGAATCCCCAACTTTATGGTGATGAAGCACCCCTTCAAGCTCTGGCGGCCTTCAGGTCAGGACTGTTGCATGTCAAACACTGACAGTTAGACAGGTTAACAGACAGTGCCACTGCTAGTTGTGTGTGTGCGTGTGTGATGATGGTAATGATGCTCATACAGCACTGTGTCTAGGCTGAGACAAAGAAATCAAGTGAGAGGAGGGTAGAACAGAGACGGAAAGATAGAGAGAGACAAGAACTGCTGTGAAGGGGAGGAAGAAATACAGACAAAATGATCTGATGAAACACTCAGAAAACAAAGTACATCATTGTACCTTAAGGGGTCCAACAGCTTGGTTGAGAGATGGAAGAAAGTTTTCAGTGTTAAAGAAATTCCCCCTAATCTCTGATGGCCCTGATACATGGCTCTGATGAGTTATGTAATGTCACTACTTTGCACTGCACCCATGATTATTCTGATATCACATGGTCTCATTCTGAATTTAACCAAACCTCAGTCATAATCATGGTTCAGTTCACTACAGTTGTACTACTGAAAATAGTCATTATTAATGAATGAATTAAAAACCTGTCACTGTGGCAAACATGGGAAAGGGTTAATTAAGGCAGCATCCTGCATGTTACATGTATCATTTATCACTTGTCACTGGTTCTTAAGGTGCTTTACTCAAAGGTTTGGGCCCACAGAGTGAATAAAGTAACTACATGTTGTATCTGCTTCAGAATAAAAAGACAGTTATCACGTCCCTGTACAGGTTTGAAGAAATGACTAGAGGGCTTTTGGAACTACTCTATTAACTCCCCAGCCAGTATGACTCTATTCTGTATCCTTCACTGACTTGCTCATCAAGCCCTCCTGTGTGCTCTTATCTGTATTACTTGTACCTTAATCTCCCAGCACTACCGTAATTTCTGTCTCTGAATGAGTCATTGTTCAGTTCGGTCACGTAAGGTAAGCATATTCAAACAGAGCTCATCGTGTCTCTCATGTCTGCAGTGTCATTGTCACAAGGTTAAAAGTCAGTGGTTCAAAAACACCTAAAATGATGTTTTTATCATACGTTTTCTGCAGTTATAAATGAAGATTTATACTATGGTGAGCAAAACCATGAATTTTCAGGTGGGTATATACTATCACTGCATTTCAGTCTGAAAGTTTAAAAGTCAATAGAATATTACAAATCTAAATACTGCTGCATGCTTTGGAAAAGGACTTGCAGACAGTCGTATGGTCTGGTAGGGTCTTTAATAACTGAGGTGTGAACACACAGTGTTTACCATTAACCACCATTAAACTGTGAGTCAGTCACAGCTTCATGCCTCAAATTCAAGCCCTAATACTTTTCTACATGGCTTCATGTCATATCCAACCTGACCTTCTCCAGAGAAGAGAACTACAAGAAAGCATCACTCCTTCTACATGTCTTTGCATCGATGGTACATACCGCTCTTGGGGTCCTTTCCATCCAGCAGGGGTCGGTAGTCGGTCTTGGCGACGGTCTCTCCCACCTTGTCATGATAGCTCTCTTTCTCCAATGTAGCCACAAAGTCTCTCTTCAGCAGGGCTTCAGCAGGGGCCCCACCTGGGACCCCACCTCCACCCCCACCCAGAGCATCTCGCAAGCTCAGATCCATTGTTCAGCTGCTGCAGAGACAAAGGAAAGACAAGTGTCATCCTCCTCATCCTCAACAAGACAACTGCTTCAGTACCTCAGTGTTTCCCATTAATTACTTTAGCCCACTGCAGTGCCACCTTATTGGTGAGATGGTGACCTCATCTTTAAGACGCCTTTTCCTATTTATGCTGCATCTGTGGTTCACTAAGGTACCAGCACCCTGGTATTAGTGGCGTGACGTTTAAACTGATGTATAGCACGCACTTCAGATATTCACTGCTTTTCCATAACATCACTTGAGGATGAACTATGATGTGCTTTTACTAGTTTTGCACATACACAGACACAGTTGATGAGGATCAAGGACAACATTAAGCATAAAGGACCATGGAGCAAATAAAGCCACATGTATCATTAACATACTGTACACAGTGTCTGACAGTTCAAATCATGTCATAAATACTGTTTTGAACATAAAAACAAGTGATGAACATGTGCTGCTGTACAGCAGTTTTCATAATTTGTAAGAACACTTTTGGACATACACATGTCCCAAAGTCCCAAAGTCCCAAAACCGATACCAGTATCGGGTATCGGGTCCTATACCACCTTCACGTACTCATCCTCCGATACCACTTTACAGCAGAGCTGTAATCAGCACAGCGCAGGGGGGATAAACACAAAGTAAACACGCAACTGATAGAAAATAAGGTTAATTATCACAATAAAACATTAAGCTATGCCTAAAAGTCCCCCTGTTATGTTATGTAATGTAATGTTATGTTATGTTATGTTATGTTATGTTATGTTATGTTATGTTATGTTATGTTATGCTAGACACCATCCTTCTTTTCAATATAAAAATGAGGCTATCCCAAATAAAAGCTTCCTAACAGCTTTCCATGACCCTCTCAGCCAGTTGTCATATTCACTGCTTTACAGGGGAGGCTTCATAAAACAGACCTGGTGCTCTCAGATTTTTGGTAGGTTTATGTCATTTGTAGATCAAAGTTTGTACGGCTGTGAAATATGATATTTCTTAGTTGATTCTTCCATTTGAAAACACAGAGACTAAATTATATTCACTGTAATAGAATTGCTGCATCCAGTGGACTTGCTCATAATTGCAAAGTAAAATAGCGCAGTACATACGCACATCACAGAAGTGTTAAAATTGAACTGCTCCAAGGTAAAAGGCTGTGTGTGAAAAAGAGGGTGAGAGAAATAATGATGAGCGTTTTTGGGTGAGACAGCTGTTGCACTTTGAGGGATTAAAAACTATCTCTGTACCCACAATCCCCTGCTACAGCATTTGCCACCTCTGCCTCTCTGAAGCCAGCCGTCTGCTACGTAATCGTCTCATCCTCCAAAACTGGCAGTTCTCACACAAACACAAACAAAGGTCAGTACTTGGCAGGAAATCAAACGCTTCTTTCTCACATCAAAATACAAGAGCGATTTAGCGGGTGATATTTCGGTGCTGGCATGAACCATCACCTAAATTAATCTCCAGCACAATTTTGTCAAATTATTACACTGTACTTACAGTAGATAATGAGCAGTAGCAGGATTGTTTTGGGAATTAAGCTGAATTTTCGGCATTTTTCAAATGCAATTTGTGCTTCTGTGGTCGCTTACAGCCATATTTTAAAGTTGTAAGGAAGCAATGTTACAGATAACAATGACATGTATAATATCAACTGGAATTAGCAAGACCACTAAGCTTCAGGAAAACAAATGTGTAATATTCCTTCCTAAACATTTTATTCTTACATCAAGGTGCATTCAGCACAAAGCATCAACATCTGAAGTTCCAGCAGTGGAAAGTGGGTTTATGCAGAAGGCATAGCCTGATCTGTCTATCTGGTGTTTGATATATGATATATCTGAAGGCTGATATTACTGAATTACTAAAGCCAGTAAAACATGTCCTCCCACTACACAACAAGAAACAGCTGTTGTTGCTCTGTAGCGTGATACAAGTTAGCTTTATAGCTGAGCCTCAGGTCAGTTGAGCTAAATGATGAGTCACTGTACAACTTCTGAATAGGTAGACCTGAAGTGAAGGGGCTTACTCTGACATCATTCACCATCTCATGTAACATTTAGTAAAAGGCTTCAGACTGGGAACATACCCCACAAAAAGACAAGGCACTGAGCAGACATGGCTCTTTTAAGAAGCAGATGCTGTTGTACAATGGTTGGGTAGTGCTGCGCTGTCCATGGTGCTGATGTATCTTCTAACTATCTAGTCACAATTTAATTAATCATATCATATTGGTACTTTGTAAATAAAATAATTGCAGTTTAATCCCTACATGATAATAAACTATTTTGCTTTTTTTCATTAAAAAGTCAGAAAATTACACCTATTGATTTAGAATTTCAGAGTCCTCACATGCCAGTTAACAGCATTCTTGTTTAATTTTTAACATTTATACCTAATCATAATAAATTTATGTGGCTTGACCAACACCAAAGCACCTCACTGCTACAGCAGTTTCTCATCACATCTGATGACAGTGAAGGACAGTAAGATGCTAACACTGCAGCTTTCAGTTCTCAGTTCACTCTCTGTCCAGCTTTCTGAAGGGTCCTCACATCATGAGATACACAGACACCAAGACAAGGAAATTCTTGTCATTTTCTGATCATTTAATGTGGTAATATGTTTGGCATTAAATCAGCTATTTCCACAATCATTGAAAGTTCTTCTCTCTGCTGTGCAAGCATCTTACTGTACTTACTGTACCAATCCCAGCTGACACCCAGACAACTATTCACACTAGCATTCACAGAAAACATGATTTTAATACATGCTAAACATAAACCCATAAAGTTATTTGAAAAAGATAACAAAAATGGGAGAGATATATCACCCAGGCAGGAAAACATGCTGGCAGGTTTATACCCAGAACCTTCTTGTTTAGGAGAAAAAGCCATGCTGCGCCAACCTCAACACTATTTTATCTACTTTGTTTAGATGCAAAACTGAAAGTAAATGCACCTGAAATGTTAGTAAATCAGTAAAAGGTAAAAAGTTGAACCAGTTAGCTGGTCTGTAAACAGGATCACATCCAGACATTGTGCAGAGTTGCGCGTTCACACATGCAGCACACAACAGTCAGACGCCTTTTAACAGAGAAATCGTCTGTTTAGTTTGGGTGAGGGGTGGTTGCTGGGTACACCATGTAGGAAACACAATGTGACACGAAAAGAACACCACCGAAATTTATAGTGTTTTGATTACGGCATATTAAAGTAGAGCCACTCACATTATTAGAATCCATGCGCTGTATGTAACCCTGATTTCCTTAAAGGAGAGATATTTCCTAAATTTTCTGGTAATGTGCTGAGCAAACTGACTGAAAGTGAACGCCCACTCGCCTGCTGTGCGGTGTAAAGGTGTAATACAATTCATAATAAAGCTTCATGACCATTTAAATAACACTGAGGAACAACTTCCTCCACCTAAAAGACTCTCACTCAGTTGCATCTGTATAGTAAGACTTAAAACGGGAGTACGTCGGAAAAAGACGGGCTGTCCTTTAAATGTGTCAGTCGACGTCCAAGATGACAAGGTTGGCTTACATGCTTCTGAATCCAAGGTCAGAGACACACACACACAGACAGTGTCTCTGATGAGTAGCAGTTTAGATTACTGCTGACAATGCACTGTCTCAACCTATTAACACACACATGCAGCACATGCATGCACACACGCATTTCTTTATAGTGTCATAGCGGCATAGCGGCATTGCAGTTAAGCAGTCTGATGACAAACTGCACAAATCTGTCAGGTGTTTGTTGTCTTATTTTAAGTTGAGATCAAATGTATTCAGTACCAGTGGAGGAGTCTAAACAGGTAAAAGGATCTGCAATAGATCATATTGTATCTTTTCATCATTCTACTTCCTCTCATGATTGACACTGACACAGCAAGTCCAAGTGTCTACATTTAGAGTCTGGTAACACAATGATATGATATAGGGTTCTGTCTACATGCAGTCATAGGTATGCAGTCATATCACCACTACGGGTGGGGAATAAATATCATTTCTTTCCAGGCAGCAGCAGAATTCACAGTTTTATCACAGTTTCATGTTGGTTTTTAAGACTCTTCTGCAAGTTACTGAACTTTATACAACTATTAGAACCATATTTAGATAAAGTCTATGTAGGGAGAAGGCCAGGGTTGAATGATGGGAGATAAAATATGAGTTTGACTGACAATAGAAATATAAGTACAATAGAATATATAAGTTTCCTGTCTCAAACATACAGTCAATGAAATTAGCTTTTTTTATAGTTACAGTATGTAACGTTTTTAAATATTTTTTGCACAAATATGCTTCAGATTTTATCTTATGATCTTAAGATCTTATTGTTGGGGGCTGCTGCCAGATGTTGTCATTTGATGTGCAGTGTGAGCAGGGTCAACCGTTCCCGATCTGTAACTTTGGACAATCCTGTTCCTAAAACTGTAGAGACTGAGATATAACGCTGACGTTCTCTGTGTCTGTGACTCTGACTGAACCATACAGTGTGAGTGGAGAAGTCTGGTGAAGCAGGAAGGCTGATTTATAAAAGTCTAGCCAACTTTAGACAAATAAAGAACACCTTTAATGAGACTCTTCACTGAGTTACAGTAACCTCTGGAACAGATTCTCTACTAAGGTGATGTTTGCTTCTTCTTTTAGTTGGTTTGTGTCAGAAAGAACAATATTAAAGTTCCAATCAGTTGATATAGTAACACGCTTTAGTTGTCATGGTGACACATTAATAGCTGTTCACTTGCAGGATGTACCTGGCACATCCAGTGCAACACCAATCATTCAGGTCCTAAATGGTTTCTGTGTAATGTGCCTATTTTAAGCCCTATTGTTAAACACCAGATCTGTAGTAATCTGTAGTCCTCACAGAAACACGCAGACTCACTAACAGCTCTGTTTCTGTTCCATCAGTGAAAAGGTACCTGTTAATGCCAGGGTCTGTCAAAACAAACAAAACAACAGTAGCATCTTACTGGTTATTCACTGGTGACCATTGTGACAAGGTTTAACTTCTTACCAATCAGCTCTATAACTGTTCCTAATCAGTTTGAGTGATATGTGATGGATGTTAAAATATCATATTGCCTTTTTTTCCAGGCAGCATCACAATTCATGATTATATAACTGTCTTTTTCATGCTGGTTTCTAAGACTACGTTGCAAGTCAGTGAGCTTCACAGTCAAACTAATTCCCCTATTAAAAAAAAACATACATGGTTTCAAAACCTGATTGAAAAAAATAATAACATACAAGTTGTGAATGTGTCAGTTTTTCAGTTGTGAATAGGGGGCAAGAGGTGAAAAACAAAACTGACAAGATCGAGAAAAGCCCACACTGTGCTGTCATGACACATTATGACCTGGACTGCTTGCTATCAGGATATTCTACAGAATAATGTCATATTGACTAAACTTACATAAAAAAAATTACTACAAAATTGCTTTGGAGTGGCCCATTCAGTCCCAGACCACAGATTTCATTATAAATGTATTCAGAAAACCAGGAACTTGTAATTACTTTACTTACTTATTTTCTGTTCAGTTTAGCTTTTAGGATGATGCCCCTTTAAATTGGTAGAATCCTTTGAGTGACCGTTTGCTTATCAGCCAATAAATGTCTGCAAGGCTTTCAGGCTCCTCAGTTGCACTGTGATAATAAAAATAGCTTCTAACAAATTGCTTATAGCTGACATAATTCTCTAAGGTCATCAATAACGAATCAAAGTTACTACTGCGAATTAAGTGCACTGAAAGTCTTTCGAAGGATCCTTAAGAGTTGCTTGTAATAGCATCCTTATTCTCTTAAGCACACTTTACTACTGACTAAATGAAAAGTTTACCCACAGCATGTGCATTAGAAGGGGTGGGACTATTACCTTTGCACTCACACACTTAAATTTATGTCTTGTTGTAATCTTCTGTGTGCACCAACATTGTTATGTGCCACATTATCATTTCCAATGCATTTAGGCAAGTGTTATAAACTTGAAGGGAACAGGAGAGCATTAATTTAGCATTCATTACCGTTTTGTGATAATATAATGTTCACTCTCTTTTAGCTCTGTTTTGTTCCCCATCAACTCCTGAAGGAAATATCTGGTTCCACAAATATGTGCATGCAATGCTGCAAGTGCAGATCCAGGTCATTTTAAAAAGCCACATAAGAAGCCAGAACTGAGTTTGGGGTGGCCACCCACCCCTGTAGCAGGTACAACTGAATGGCTCATTCCCCCCTCAAGTGACACGACACAATCAATGCACCTGTGATGCTAACTGGCTAAAGCTAAGCCTCTATTCCCTGACCAGTATTTTTTTCTCCCTGACAAACTTTTTCCTACTTTGAAGAACTTTCATTAATTATCATCATCATCATCATCATCATCATCATCATCATCATCATCCAGTATTAAAAAGATTATATAAGGTCATGTAAATGTGATGAGCTGCTGCAGGTTTTATCATTGGCAATGATTTGTGGGGTAGCTATGGCCACCCCCTAAAACCTCCTTTAATCCTGAGCCTGCTTAAGTTATAAGTTGACCACAGGGTCAGTGATTCCATTCTTGGAATGAATTTTTGCAGCTAAGATCCATGAAATGATGTGAGTAGCAGAAGCAAGTGAGTCTTAGGTTGTTCGTGAAGCTGAACCAGTAACCTGCACTGCTTTTGTCTGGCTGATCTGACTTCCACAGAGAAATCTTGGCCAGCTGGGTGGCTGTGGTGTCTGAATCCACATCCCATTGGATGTCTGGGTATATAACTGCCTGAATGTCTGACTGCCTGGCAGATGAACTAAAAATGCTGACTATACCTGGATGGAGGACCACTAGCCTGACTTCCTGTCTGCTTGCCCAGTAATCAGAGGGAGATTGTACGTAATCCCACCAATCCCTGAAGCAGAAATTATCATCATCACAACAAGCATACATTAGAACATCTCAGATAATCCATGTAGCCCCCTGCTCATGCATCAACATCATTTTTCTACTTTATTAAACAATCTATGTTTTAGACAGTCATGTATACCAAAGAAGCTGTACTGCAAATCTTACCATGATCCAGCCATAAACTCAAGATGTGAGGCACCTGAACTTTGTTCATTCTCCCGCTCTCCTATCATCCTTGATTCCAAAACTTTTATTTGTCACTGCACTCAGAACTGCATCCAAATTCCAAAATCTGTTAGATATGCTTAGCCTCTGAAAGGATTTGTAAATGCCCTGGGATATGGATATTCCATTGTTGTTCCTTCCACTTCCAGTATGCTGGCCACTTTGATCATTTTATACTGAGTACTTCAAAGTATGTCAGCCCCAGCTGTATCTGATCAGATTAAACTGATCCACCACCTCTCCTCACACCTCTTCACACATCTGCAGTCCAGCAGATACCTCTACCATCCCCCAATCACCCATACCCTCACCTCCACCAGGTGAGAAAAGAACTGTAGCAGCTGAAAAGCAGGAAAGCTGTAGCACTAGACAGTATCAGCCCCAGACTGCTCAGGGACTGTGCTGATCAGCTTTGTGAGGTGGTCACGTACATCTTTAAACTGAGCCTTAGTCTGAAGAAGGTCCCTGTTCTGCCAAACATCAGGGTGGATGATGCTGTCATCTACCTGCTGCACTGGGCACTGTCTCACCTGGAGTCTGCCAATAGGCCCTGAGGGTGATGTTTTTTGACTTCTCAAGCACCCTTAACACCATTGAACTGGCACTACTGCGAGGGAAGCAAAATGGGGCAGGAGTAGATGGGCGACTAGCAGCATAGATTACTAATCACTAATAGGCCACAGTACGTTAGGTTGCGTAACTGTGTATTTGAGGTGTTAGTCTGCAGCATGTCTGTGCAGCTCTGTGCAGCTCCTTCAGTGGCACCCTTACACCCTCAGTGTAGGAAGGAGCGCTACCGCAGGTCATTCATTCCCACTGCAATAAGACTGTACAACTCAGCAGTGTAGTTACATTATTGTTTCGAGCTGTGTACAGTGTACTGACTGTGACTGCTGCTGTGCTGCTGGTGATATTGACCGATATTTGGATTTTTTTAATATCAACATTGGCCGATAACTTCTTTTGTGTGGCCCATACACAGACTACAAACTTCACATGGCTAATTTACATATCACAATCTGAGCACATTGCTACTGTACATAGGTACATGACTAATTAGCATACCATGCCAAGCACACCATTAAACCTGATTCTTTCTGATTACTGGACACATCATATACATATTGATAACACAAGTCCAAAAAATGTTATAGACTAAATAATTAGCCAAACAAATCCCCACTTATTCCACAGTTTTGTTTAGTTTTTTTGTGCATATTTCAGCAAAAGAAAAGGAAAGACTGCACTAAATGCTAAATCATTTATTTGTAATAAATGTTCATTTAGTTTCACCAATTTTCTGCATTTCTCATTTACTGTAATTACATGTATCATATCAGGCTATTATCAGCCTATCGGCCAGATATATTTCTCAAAATCAGCACCGGCATGGGCCATTAAAAATCCCATATCTGTTGACCCTAACATCATATGAGATGGTGCAGACGTAGCAACACGTCTGCCAGACCACAGTGAATTATAGGGAAAACACTTGTGTGGTCGTGTGTCGTGTGGAGCCATTTTGCGTTTTAGCAGGTTTATTAGCAACAAGTTATGGATAAAGTTAGCAAAAGCATTGTATCATAATTGTTATTAAATACTGTAGAGTTTCAATGGTACAATATTTCTAGTATTGTGACATACAAACCTGTAGCTATGATAATCACTCAACATATTACTAACAGAACATTTTCTAGACTAATATGATGACTTGCTCCTTTTCTCTATGGCATTTTGTGTTAAACTGAATATTTAATGTAATGGTTTGTTTGTTTTGTTCGTGGGGGGTTGGGGAAGCGGTAAGTCACAAATAACACAACAAGAGTGTCAGAAAAATGACTGTGAGCTCTTCAAACCAGCAGGATGCAACAGTGGCTTCACCAATCCTCAGCACCCGATCATGAAACTTCACTTCATGTAGCTTCATCTGAAGCGTGGGTGGCGTGCACATACGCAGCAGATGCTGTTCAAAGATGCTTACCCAAAGTTTAGTGCTACTTCTGCTTTACAGGAACAATAAATACACACCTACAGCTTGTCTGAATATTTATTAATAGCCTGCAGTGAGTTTATCATCAAACATGGCATGGCTGGTCTCCAAATAGGCCTAAGACAGAAAACGCCAGAGAGATAAAGACATGAACACACACAGAACAATGTGTACTAATCCACACTGAGGCAGAGGATGCTGTCTGTGTTTCTGTGTATGTGTGTGTGTATATATATGTGTGTGTGTGTACTACTGTATAATGGCAGGCTTAGCCCCAATAGAACACCACAGGCTCTTCTTAAAATTAAAGGCTCTGTAACATAAAAAAAACCTTTACATAACGGCCTGGAAGATGCCTGCAAAATGTAAAATAACACTCCTATACTGAATACTGTATTATTTAACTGTATTGAAACCATTAAAATCACTGGCATTTGTCACTGTAGTGTCATTTAGGAAAATAAAGGGTAAAACGGTAAAATCAAGGATGCTACTAGATGCACTACACAGTTACTGAGGAGCACTATGAGCTCATGCAGGAACATGTTTGAAGTCTATGCACTGTAGGCTAGAGGGAGTGTAGCCTAGCATCCCGACTGCGGCACCACCACAAAACAAAGACACACGAACACACGGAGGTCCGCATGAAACACAGGTCCCCTTCGCACCGCCTCACACACCCACCATCCTCCATCACTGTGATGGGAAACACCGCTAACGATGTCTAAACGCCATTCCGCCATGAAATAACATATATGCGGGCCTATATCAAAATTAACAAAAAATACAAAAAATAACGCCACGAATATGGCACAAATGTAACCATTCAGTAACGACGCAGCGCGAGGACACAGTAAACAACGATGCTCTCGCGATGACACATCATAAATCTAGATGTAAATTGTAAAATACAACCTCTACTCACCGCTTCGACGTGTCCAGTGTCTATCGTTGAGTTGGCTCTATACGTGCGCGTGTCTCTGTGTGTATATGTATTTGTGTGTGTGTGTATGAGAGTGTGTGTCACGGTGAAAATCTCTCCTCCTTTTCGCTGCTGGCGGAGCAGACTGGTACCAACGCTCTGACACGGGCACCGCCCCTTCTATACCGCCTCACCCAATCAGAAGCCGGGAGAAAGAAAAAACTTCCTTGTCTGAATCTGCACATCAAGGCTGGAGATGCCTTCGCGTGCTGCCGTAAACATAAAACATTTATTTTTGAATTTAGAAAAACACCGAAGAAGAGCGTTTAGTACATTGAGAACTTCCACTTTGTGGAACTCCCTCATTTCACATTGATTGAGTTCCGGTGTCCTCATCGGAAAACTCCGATGTAGAACAATGTAGAAATTATTAGACTGACAAATTATACCCTGACCTATAGCTCACCACCTATAGCTTTATCTCAAAGATCTACAGAGAGTACGTTGGACTTATGGCTTGATTTTTGCCCTGACACTCATTAAGTGTACATAGGTGTGCTACATCCAATCACTTCTGCAGGTGGACTCATTTACTCAAACAGGATGCACCTCCGTTTACTCAAATAAAGCACAATTTGGAGCCAAGCAAAGGATACATAGTACATATGTAAGTACATGTTTTCTTTTTGTCATTCTAAGATATTCAGCACAGATTGATGGGCAAACATGGCAGCTTTATTAATTTGCAATTGCAGGTGTAACTGCTTTCTGGAGCTTTTGTATAAGACAAACAATTTACAAACAATGATACAATAGCAGTATCCTCCATTATGTGATACAGGTTCTTGAATTTAAAAAGTTGTAATTTCATTTGAACCTTTGTTGTGCCTCCTTCACTACTGTTTCTTGCTTAGTCATGTACTGAATGAGTAAATGAAATTACAGCCAGTTAGCTGACTTACAGTGTTACTGTCTAAGCTGCTGTCTGTCAATAATGCAGCAGCCAGATGACTGACTGACTGTTGAAGAGGCAGAGGTTTCTATAGGATTATCTAAGATTATGGTTTCATTTTGATCTGGTGGGTTTGTTTGTAATCTCAAATATCACATCCTGTTATAGTACAGATGCATTAACAAGAGCAACAAGGCCAACATTAGGAACCTATTGTTTTTTATCATCTTCATCAAATGCTTATTATGTGAACTAACCAAGTTGCTTCACCAACTGCCAGTATTGCTTCTGTCATGATTGTTATAGCAGCTAGATGAAGCCAACTCACCAAGCGCATCAATAATAATTAATCTACTGGCCTACTGGTAGGAAGAGAAATCTGAATTTGTAGCTAATAACTTAAGCACTCAGACATAGTGGAGCAATCAGCTGATCAACCATGTCTCCTACAAAATATGTTATCAAGCATTTTGGTTAAGGTTAGGAAAAGTTTGTGCACCAGATGTTGTACTGACCTGATATTTTGGCAGGAAAAAGATTTATTGTCTGGAAATATTTTATTGACTTTTTCAGTATCTAGTTGCCATTTATGTTCATTGTCAACACCATCATCCATTTATGTTAATAGATACTGTGTTTGCTACTATGGATGTTGTGTTTGCAGTTTACTTGTGGAGAAATGTAAAAAAGAATGACTGAATCCATAAATGAAGTGGTTAATGTTCCATGTAGATTAACATGTTTAGTCATTGTTCACCTAACCAAGTGCAGTGAGTGCTTAAACATAATCATAAACAGCTGCTGAGTTCACTGCTGCTGACTGGCATGTAGTTACCATCAAGAAGGAGCAGTCCAGTGAACATTCAGAACATTTTTGGGTTGGTTTAACAAGGAGAGAAGAGATTTGTTTTCTTTGAGCTTATGAATGCAAACAATGAGTCAAGTCATGACAATTATTGGGAGCAGAATGATTTACATAGTTCATATTTCTGTGGACATGTCCCCTGGTTTCTTGTGTCTATCTCATCCCTCCATCTCTGATGAATCATGACTGAGGATATGAAAATAACAGCATGGTAGCAGTTCATTCAGTCGTTCATTTGGCTTTGAGTATACTGTAAAAATAGATTATTGAAAGAGCCACTACCACCGTCCCTTTTTCCCTAAACCAAGCTGAAATGTAGAGTCGTTTGGTTTTTGCTTTAATTATATTGTGGACAGACTTTTTATTACCAGTTTAGACTGACATGTTTATGTTTGGGGAATAATGACCTGCAGTGCATGCTTTTTCATATTTGTTTGTTTAAAGATGATTAAACAAAATATTAAAATATAAATGATTGATGAATTGATTTTTTTATTTTTAGTAAAAATTGAAGAATAAAAGAGACTAAATAATCTATAGAAATTGAAAAAAATAGTCTATAGATTAATCAACAACAAAATAATAGTTAGGTGCAGCCCTAGACCTGAGCATGGCCCCTGAGAACAGAATTGATTTATGTGATATTCTTTTTTTTCTTCTTCTTCATTTTTTTGTCATCACAGTAAAAACTGCATGGTTTCTCATGCAATGCAGCCTGGGGACTGGAAGGTCATGCAAACTCAACAATGGTTTTACTATAATACTACTATGATGAAAGAACTAAATTCTTTGCAACCTAGCATTGAGAAATATTCTTTCAAACTGACTTATAATTCACAAACTGCAAAGTTTGACACATAGTGTTGATCCATGACCCACATCTGTGCTTACCAAGACAGACCCTTTTTATAACCAGTCATCACACCCTCACCTGTTGCTAATCACCCTGCCAGTTTTGGAATCATCCAGAGCAGTACTTCTAACTGCTACTTATAATATTTGATTAAGAAATGGTTTAAGCAAATTAAGGAATTTACAGATTTTAGTTTTTAATTATTATTTATTAAAGCAATACAGACCTTTTATATTGTCATCAACATTTCCCCACTCTGAAACTAAATTATACTAGAAAAGGGGAAAAATGATTAACCTAACATGAGTTAGGATACTAACTTCACTTCTCTGCCATTTTCCCACTTTTTAACAGATACAGAGGGATGATTCCCTGAGAGGAGCCATCATACAGCAAAAGAGGAGTGAGGAAGATGAGATGGGATAGATGGTGTGACAGATTGAGTTTGATCAAGACACAAACAGAGATGCTGATGATAGCAAGAGACAGAGGGGAGATGATGCAGGCAGGCATGTTATTACATAACACTGTCTGAGGATGAGAGCGATGTAGGAACAGAGGAAGATTTGATGGGAGGAGAAATGGAGGAGAGGGTTAGCAGTGACGCAGTCTACACTATGGAAGAAAGTATCCCCCATCCCCGACTCCTCCTCCACACTAACCTGATGAATACTAACTGCCTTGCCCTCTGGTATGACTCATCAAGAGAAGCTGTTGCAGACGTCCAGAGAAAGGAGGGCAGACCCAGACAGCTCACAGACATTAACACAGCACAAACAGGCTCACATTCACTTTCTGCTCATCCAGATTTTATTTTACCCGAACATGACCTGAAATTTCTTATTCTCTTCCTGTGAAAATCAAATTTAAACAATATTTTTCAACATGAAAACAAGAAATGTATTTTATGTATTTGAGGAGTAAGGAGTAGAAGGCTACATTAGAAGCTATTAGCACATCCAAATCACCAACCAAACCTTCAGCGTCCCCTGTTGTGTGGAACAAAGCAGGGGCGGGGCATCACTCCAGTGAACTTACTCTAGACTGCCAGCTTATATTTGTCATAGTTTTTAGTAGTGTGAAAATAAACAATCACAATCTATGACCATATGTATTAAAGACACATAGCATCTTTTCACCATGACTGTTTTCTTAAACTACTAAAAAAAAAACTATATTTGGAGAGTGTTAATTCAAACAATGCATGCTGGGAAGTTTTTCAACTTAATTTAATGAGTCGAGTGAACGACTCATTAAATTTATTCATTCAACTCGTAAAAGTAAAACAAAAAACTTAAAGTTAACATTAATGTTTTGAAGTTTCTACCGTAAGTTCTGACAATAATTACTAGAAATGAATTAGCTAATTAAAAAATATTAGCTGATTCCACAAAATTCCTTGAATGAGAATTTACAGTGCATGTGACAAAGTGACAAAGTATAGGAAGTTATTCCAACCAACAGCCGAGAACCAGAATCATTAGATTTTACAGCATCACAACTTTTTTGGAATTGCAGTTGTAGATATATATTTACATACACACCCATTAGAGGACTTGTTGGCATCACCTCCATCAATATTAAAAATGAAGCATTGTATTTAACCCTGTTGCTCTTGTTGAGCTCTGTAGTCAAGATGCAGTTGAAACCATCCTTTTTGTAGTCGGGATCAATCCAGAGGAGTTTGACTCTTTAACTATGTGATGACCTAAATAAGGAGTGAACCCCTGCAGAGCTGAGGCTTAGCTGAGGGATTGACACACTAATGCACTGGATATACCATGTTAACATTCGTACTGAAACCCCCCACACATTAAAACACTTTCACACACACATGCACAACATCCAGTAGCAAACAGTCACAATCCTACATCTCTGTCTCTATTGTTCACTAACATGTTATGAGTGTTATCTGGATGAGCCCGTCATGACACCTGTCATGGAGTCTCATTATCATAGTTAACAGTGGAGGGTTGGCAGAGGTGATGGTGATTGGGGTGGCGATGGAGGGAGCTGGGAGAAAGGAGATTTTGAGGAGAGAGTTTTGAGGTTAGAGAAGAATTTGGGGCAAGAGCACACAGGGGGTGTCTGGGTTAGAAGGATATATGAAGTCAGGGGTGTGGGGAAATGAAGCTAGCAAGGCTGTGACTGATGCTATGGTGATGATGACTAGGGTTAGAGAAAAGAGAAGCGGTCAGTATAGAAACAACCACAGGTCTGCCTTCACTGACTCACTGCATCATGTCTTCACATCCACAACAGAACCTATGTGTCTGTTATGTAAATAAAGGTTAAATGCATTTTTTACGATAGTTATCATTCCATCTATATATCCATCTACAGTTTTTCTCCACTGTATACCACATTTGCACACAATTCTGAACTAAAAACATGACTCCCAACTTCTAAACTCTAAGCCCAAAGCACTCACCAAGTAGTTTCACTCATGTTACATCTGTGAAAATTTATTTGGAAGAACACTTCAATCAGAGTATGAATAAGGATACATGAATAAGGATACATGTATAAATGATGTGTGATGTGATGACATGCATGCAGATGAATGTCAGGAATGGGTCCACCACGCCAGAACATTTCAGCTGATGTGGATGAGGTCATCTGGTCTGACCAGGATCAGAGGTTGGAATAATCTGCTGATCTGCATCATTTCATTTTGCAATTTCATTTGTCAGTCCAGCTGAATACTACTGTATAGCAGTAAGAAATACTTATTTTGTAACTCTCACTGTACTTACATAAGAGAACAGTTCTGCTTCATACTATGTAAACTAGGTAACATTTGTGTCACATATACATTCTATATGTACTGTGAATGCTATATTAGGACAAAAAAAACTATGTCACAAAAACAAGAAAACAAATCTTAATTCCACACACTTTTATACATTTAAATATGTAACATGACTTTATGAAGCCAAAACATACATGAACACATTTGATGGAAGTGTTTCGAATTTATTACATGAGAGTTTATTTGATGCTTTGTGTGAGATGAGCACTGTGTGTATTGTTTTGGGAAGAAGAATTAACTTTGAGAAGAGAGAACATGGTTTTGAATCTAAACATTTTGGTAAAAACAAAAAAAATTTTTGGTGGAGTGACACAAGGTTACGTGCTGTTACATTGGTGAGATGAGCAGATGAGCATTACAAGGAAGAGTAATGCAGAAATAAGTTGGTGCATTATGCATTCTGCACATGCTCAGTTAAACCCTTTACTGATTATGGTTATGACCACTAAGTCATGTCAAGTTTGTTTTCTCTGTTACCAGCTACACTGGGTTTATCATGCTAGTAGCTGTTGTGATATTTTAGCACTACGAGAGGTTTTGCAGAGGTGGGGTCAAGTGTTACACCTGTTACTGTATATACCCTAAGCCATATTTTTACATATTTCTCTTTTCAAACCAGAAGACTAGTGTAAGTGCTTTAAGTGCTAACTTTTTCTCAAAACACAGTGAACTTTCTCTGAACTGGAAGTAGAATTGTCACAACAGTTTTATTTGCACATTTGCCACCAAAAGTTGTTTTCCTATCATTTGAGCCATACTGGTCAAAATGTGTAGATGTTTTGTCACCAGTAATGTCACACATTACGTTATGATTGCCACAAAATGAAATCATTTTCTTTGACATCCTCTGTGCCTTGTTGGTCTGTTCAGATGTTTCCATTAACATAAATGCACCAGGGGGAAAATCTCCTTGTTCATTCAGCATTGTTCACCTGTGATGATCCTATGGCCTGTGGTGGATGGATGGACGCATATAGTACATTCATGTAGATGTGACAGATTGATATGTGAATGGTTAATTTTGCACAATAACAGTTTTAATCAATGAAAAATTAGATTTTTGTGCAGATTTGTAGAGAATTGTCCTTATCTTTTGCACCCAAACAATGCAGTTTGCTTAAATGAATGGGAAATTCTACTCATCATCATTGTTCTGACAATTGTTATTTTATAAAAAGTTTTTATCATTTGGGAACTAAGCTAAATTAAGATACCACAATGAAACTTTTTTTTAAATATAGGCATATTTTTCAGTAATTGTTTAAAAGATTCTAAATGTGTTGGATTGTATTTGTATATGTTTAACATCTCACCATGTTCTCCACCTGCAGGGTCAAATGAAACAAGCTGAACCTAACAAAGAAACTCTCCAGCATAAATAAGTGTCACTGTAAATTTCACAACTGATTTCACATTATTTCACTCTCACACAGCAAAACATGACTAAACTTTGACGTAACATAAAATTAAACAAAAGTGTTACATCTGACCACACTGGTCCTACATCACTTAACAGGCTGGACTCACTCTATGCCAGCTGCTATTAGCAGTCTTAGACACTAGCAAAGGAATGTAGCATCAGTTAATGTATGAGACTATAAATACAGCAGGGATCAGCGTTAATTGTATTTTAGTTGTAGCTGTTAAAGGTCTAATGCATAAAACATTTCTACTGAATTATTAATAAAACAGTGATGCACTAGTAAATGTAAACGAATAACAACAGTATTATTATTTCTTGATCAGTAAAAAAGGAACAACAAATAATATGCATATTTTATACACTGTTAAATTATCTTCATGTCAGACTGAAAATATTTATGATAAAGTATTTGTCAATAGAAAAACAGAAGTGAGTTCTGATGGATTTACAGTATGTTTCACATTATGATGATTTTCCCATTTTATAGAAAAGGTGGAACTTCACTGTTACTGTCCCACTAGCTCTTGTCAGTTCAGACAAAACAACTGAATGAATTTGATTAATGCAATAGAGCCAGGACAGCTACACTGTAGACATTCAGCACCATCTAGTGGAAAAATGATTTGAATGAACATGAACATTAAAATAATCAAAATATCATCCATTCATTTTCTAAACCACTTGCTGGAGCCTATCACAGCTATCATCTGGGCGAGAGGCGGGGTACACCCAGAACAGTTCACCA
>OMLM01015837.1:27335-41750 GCA_900302695.1 Helostoma temminkii | reverse complement strand
CAACACTCCACAGTGTTCCTGCAATCAAATACTGTAGACACAGATACTACATCAGTGTGTGTGTGTGTGTGTGTGTGTGTGGCAGAGAGAAAGACAAAGGCTGCCCAGTGCTTTGTGCTCTGCCCTTGTTGAACAGAGAGATGAGATGTGTCTAAACAGAGATGGTGACATCACTTCTTAGCAGGCGGCTCCAGGGACTCCACGGTGCCTGAGCCAGAGACATGCGCTCATCCAATCACAAAATGAGCCACTGTATCTGTGTGTGTGTGTGTGTGTGTGTGTGTGTGTGCCCTGGCGAGATCAGTCAGCACATGCCTCCCCCAGTTAGTCCTTAATCAACCAGAGGGAGGTCAACCCACAAGAACTAATGGGAGTACAGTGTGTACCTGTGTGTGCTGACGTGTGTTTTACTCCACTGTGAACAAACTAAAGTGTAAAGTGTATAACAGCAAGAACAAATAAAGAAGAGAGAGACCGTTAGAAAACAAAAGAACGGTGCACTCCACTTGTATACGTAGATATAAAAGCGTGTGTGAGCAGCATGAAGTAAAGGCTATTTGGGATTTTAGGTTACGAAAAGTGCAAAGACACATAGAGGGACTGAGTGAGTGAGTGAGTGAGGCAGCAGTGTGTGTGTGTGTGTGTGGACGTAAACACGATGGAAGCACTGCTCTGATGTGTGTATGTCAGAGAGAGTGCTGGAGGTAAGGTGAAAAGGATAAAGACAAAGCAGAGCAAGGGAAGAATAGAAGCAGGGGGAAGCTGGGTCACTTGTGTAATTTACAGTGATGTGAAAAGGTATTTGCCTCCTTCCTGATTTTTTTTTGCTTATTTGTCACTTTTAAATTTTTCAGACCATCAAACTGATATTACACAAATATAATCTGAGTAAATACAAAATGTAGTTTTTAAATGTTACTTTCACTTATTCAGGGGAAAAAAGCTCTAAACCTGACTGGCACAATGTGAAAAGTAATTGGCACCTTTGGCAGCAACAACTGCAATCAAGCGTTTGCGATGAACGGCAATGAGCCTTTCACATCACTGTGGAGGAATTTCGGCCCAGTTTTTGAGCATGAACAGCCTGTTAAAGGTCACGCTGTAGTATCCCACTCAGTCCAGACTTTGACTAGGCCACTCCAAAACCTTAATTTTGTTTTTGCTGAGCCATTCAGAGGTGGACTTGTCCTGCTGCATTTTGTATTGTGTTGTCTTTATGTAATATTGAAATTTATTTCATGATTAGTGTGACAACTACATTCCTTTGAAAAAGTATTTACCCCCCTCCTGATTGTGTTGTGTTTTGTTTTATATTTCTCACATTTAAATTATTTAGATTATTAAACAAATTTTTATATTACGCAAAGATAAACCGAGTAAATACAAAATGCAGTTTTTAAATGCTAATTTCATTTTTGGTGGGGAAAAAGTCCAAACCTGACCGGAGAGCAGACAATCTGGCACACTTTACGTGCTCCTGGGGTAAATAGGCAGTTGGTTGATGACCCCAAGACTGTGCTGGTAGTGAGAGAGGAGTCTTCCGGAAACAGGAAGTTGGGGTGTGATTTCAAAATAAATCAGGAAGTCAGGCAGAGATTGTGTGGCACATTGCATGTAGCACTAATAAATAACTGGAAGTCTGTGTTTTCTTTATCACTGTCAAACAATCACCTTCAAGCTGCAAAACCTGCATATACTGCACATGCTGCTGTGTAAGGAGATCAGGGGAACATATGGCTCATATTTAACTAGCATTGTTCATATTATGTAGCATATCTTGTGCACAATAAAAGAGCACAATTGTAGTTCAGCTTCAATTATGCATCTTTTTAGTGTCTAGTTATAGTCTATTCCTATTTTTAAACAAATAATTGCTAATAAGGCAAATCTCTCTTATTGTTTGCCTTAAAATTTGCTCTTGGATCATCAGCGACTAAACTTACTGTACTTTGCCAGACAATACCATCTTTTAATCACACACTCACTATACTGAGTTAATGCCCCATTAGCTCATTTAGCCTACAACAATTCACCAAGTCACATTTCCCATTTGGTCCAGTGGCTCAGCAGAACATCAGAGATATAAAAGGCGACGTGGATTAACAAAGCCATTAGTCTTTCAATATGACTCATCACACACACTAGCGTTTAAGCTGAGAATGCGTACAGTAACCCTCTGGCTCTGATCACACCCAGAGCATCAAGCATCATGTGTCTGTTTGCTGGTTTAAAATGTGATTATAATGGTCCTTTAGCTAAACGGACCACAGTGGATGTTGTAGTTTTATTATTAAAGCTACACAGTAACAATAATCGTCTGTATTATTATTTTTTTAATATGTCATATAGACAATATACTGTAAACCTGTAATAGTGCAGATGGTTTTCTCCAAGGTTTATTTCATCCGAGAGAAGTAGGGACTGGATGCACATGAAACAGGGTCAAATAAAATCAAATGATGAATCAGGTGTGATTACAGCCTAATGGCAATGTGATCTCCCTGCACCTGGAAACTGTGCATGACGTGAATAAACAGAGGAGGAATAAAGAGACTACAATAGATTTGTGTGGTACAGATTGGTCAAATAAGACAGACGCTGTACAATACTATGTATGGGCAGCGTTTGAGTGTTTGAGGTGCTTCTTTGTGGCGTGCACTGCATGGAGTCAGCGCGTGAAGGTCAAGGACATACGGTCTGTCTCCATCTGTGCTCCCGTGTCTCTGCTTTTCTCAACTGACCATGTAAAACTCACACTGTACACACATCTTAAAAGTGTTAGCACTCTGAAGCCAGTTCTAACAGCCAGATAGGAGCAACACCTCACACTATTCAGAAGGAGACAAAAATACAGTACATCATAGTGATGCTGTTGTTTTGCGCGTTTTGTTCTCTGCTCTTTTCATTTACACTCAACGCAACTAGTTAAGGCAGATGGCCGCCAATCCTGAGCCTGGGTCTGCTGGAGGTTTCTTCTGTTAAAGGGAGTTTTTTCCAGACACGCTCTCTACTTTTAGGACTAGGCTTAAAACTTTCCTTTTGGATAAAGCTTATAGTCAGAGCTGGTTCAGGTAACTCATTTGTATTTGCAGATTTAACACTAAAGCAACAAGTTTTTAACAAGTTAAAAAAACTAAATTGGAGAACTGGAGACATGGGCTCATGAGGATCATTACTATGAGTGACTCTTTCCATAACAATCCATTCTAATTAATTGTTAATATAAAATGTATTGATTAAAGTAGCTTTGAAGACTTTACTTGGACACTCGACTAAGTCCATTTAGAGCTCGACACACATCCTCCATCAAAAGAGACAGCAAAACATTTCACTATTCTCTTTTCTTGTCAGTGCATCTATCACATCTCCAGCCATCTGTACACAGCTCCCTTTATGTTTGATCTGTAACCAAGTGTGAACTCCCTGTGGCGGCTCGATCAGTCGACTCAGTGTCCAACGATTTCTCATTATGATGATTAGTACAGAGCTCTTAACACTGAAGCCCTGGGTTTAATCAATACCTCTGCTGTAGTGCAGAAATATAACTTTTATTGTAGTGGAAGTGCTGCAGTACTTTGAAAAGTAAAAATATTTAATCAACACTGGGTCACATAGACACTACTTCAACTCAACTCTTCATGATAGTTAGAGCACAAGTATAACAATATATTACAATATTTGACAAATATATAAATATAAAGCTCCTGGAAGGAACTTTGCTACAAACAAGTCTTTCATATTGAGGTGTCGAAACAAGTAAAAAAAGGACAAAAAAGTCACAGTACAAAATGCTAACTGAGACCTTTGTAACAACATAATAATGTTTCTGTTTATTTCAGACTTACTTCCAATCTTTGAGTTTACCCTTGAGTCCTTTCCCAACCCATACCCTTGATAATCATCTCTTACATCCCTCTTACGTTCATCATCTCCATGGAAACCCAGCCTCTCTCCAACCCACCCATGTTCCCACCATGTCTATAGGTGCTCTCAGGGTCCCCAGAGTGGTCTCCCAAGAGGCAACAGAGCATGGAAACAAACACTGCAAAAACACATTATAGGAATTGAGATATATCAGATTTTAAAAACAGACTTCTGGATTTAGAGTCTGTAAATTTAAACCCATAAACTAAAACCCATAATGTCTGTGAAAACCACTCTGGTTTAACAAAACTAGTGTAAAAGACAGAAAAACACAGCTATGACTGCAGAACACTGTCTGTCTGAGCACTGTCTAAAAATAAAACTGGTTAGTACTTCACATGGCTCCAAATGTCTGTGACAGCTTACAAATAAAGGATTTCAAGCCTTTAAGATCTGAGAGATGAAATCAGTTCAAAGCAGTTTGTGTGTGGAAACTTCTATTTTTAGTCAATACACTGGAGACATGATATGAGTGAAGCTATGAAAAAACAACAGCTATTATCGGTATGATAATTTCATTCCACATTGGGCAGGGTTATGTACCTGTGCATATAGAAAGAGCCTGAAAACATTTGTTTGTTCTAAAAATACCCCCAGTATCCTTCAGTGGCTTTCGATGCTATCAAGATAACCCCGACACTTGAATGAACTTAAAAATAATAAAAATAATATTTTTTCTTCACTTAAATTATCTGCCATGGACAACAACAAGATGTTAATTAGAAACCGACTCATTCCCTGATGCCTAAATGCAGACTGAAATGCTGCGTTTATGCCTCACCAGCCTGTAGCTTCGAAGTCGAAAAATGATCAGTTATCAGTTCTACTGGGCCTAAACCCAAAAGACAAAGACAAGCATTTACTGTAATACCAATATAATAATATACCTGGCAAAATGCAACTATAAAGAATTATGTAGAAAAACAGCACTTGAAGACAGTGAAGAGGAAAAAACTTCCTTTAATGGAAGAAACCTCCAGCAGAACCAGGATCAGGGTGGACGGCCATCTGCCTCAACCAGTTAAGGTAAATGGAAACCCAATTTAACAGCAATCCTAAGCACATCATAAAACACAGTCCACAGTCAGAGAACAGCAAAATCAGTTGATAATCCTCTGGACAGCACAACATAAACATACATGTAATAGTTTAGTTAGAGACAGTCCGGGCCAAAGTTGTGCACTGACCCACTGATACTGCTATTTTCTCCTTCCACTCCCCCACTTCCCCATCTATCTCAAAAGATCTCTCTTTGCTCTTTTAAAGCTCAAGGATGGTGGTGATCATGTGCTGTGTTCAGGCCAACAGGGGACAAAACAAGTAAACATTTTACTTTAAATGTCGGTCATCACGAATGAACCCCTGAACAGAGGCACTTTCACATCTAAAGCCTGTCATTTAGGACAATACTGGCACTTTCTTCAGGCACAGGGTCATGTGACCAGGCCCCGTGTGTCATGATTATGTGACTCACTACATAATCTGCATTGGCCAAACAAATGACATCTGAATAACATCTGGAGTGCTTTTTTACAACTCCAGCAGATTAAGGGTATCACACCAGCACTGATGTATGTTCAGGTTAATGAAGTCAACAGGATACAGTTTGCTTTCCCTGACACGCCTCCTCCAGTCTATCGCTCTCCTCGTGCTTGTCCATCTGCCATCGTCTCACTAGAGGGGGTAGTTGGCCGCGACCCACTTTGCGAAGCAGAACTGGAGAAGTCTGTCATGCAGCTGTGCGTCACTTTGCCTTTCCAGCAAGCTGTGAGGATACTGCTGGATCTCTCTGGCCCACTTCCCTCTCCCCCACGGTAGATGCTTCTGTACCAGATGATATTTCAGGTTTCTACTGCTACTCTTCCCTCTGGGTCTATTTGCCATAAACAAAGACATGGGAAGTGGAAATCTTTCAAAGAAGCAGAAGCAGGATGTCTGTTGATCATCTTCTAGGTAAAAAGATGATCCAGACTTCACATCCAGTAGATCCATTAGTGCAGGAAGGTGGCGTTTACATCCATTACCTCAGGATGAATGGTGGCTAAATTATTAACACTATCAACTCAGTGAATGACCGAACCATTAACTAAACAGGAACTGGCTGGCAGGAGATGGAGTCAACTCAACATTTCTTTTACCTACAGCTGCATTTACAGTATGTTGATGGATCCATTATTAATGTGTCCATCAACCTCAAGCTGATCTCATTACTTCTAGTGAGCAACTACCAAGACTGAGATAAAGCAGAAGGGTGGATGGGATGGATGACGGAACGGAATGGATCAACATGAGGAAATACAAAGCTACACCATATGTTGTACTGTCAAACAAGAACATTAAATATTTTTCAGTACTGCAGTGAAATATAAACCCATGAAGCGATACAGCGCCAAGAAAAAGTCTCTTAACCCTTTGGATTTTCTGCATTGCTCATAAGATATGATGTTCATAACCCAATGAGCTAATAACACATAACCAATTATAATCTTTCATATCTGAATACGCTCATTCAACATTCAAAGTGCTAGTGGAAAAGTGAGTGAACTTTTGGATTTAAAACCCAGCTGAACAGACTTTGGCCTCAAACCCCTAGACTTTGGACTTTCGTCCATACAAGACTGCTTCAGCTCAGATGCTGGTGTACTTTCCCCTTTTTATGCCAAATATGTAGAGCAGCATGTTTCTCAACCTCACTGTCAACAGCGCTGTGAAGTGTCAGGGTGCTCTTTAACAAATTTTGGACAGTGTTTCTGTTAGAGTTTCTATTGCTGACTTGAAACCGTTCTGTGCTATGAAATATTTCAAAATTCCTCTTGAACATTGTGCCGGTCAACACTGGAAGCAGTGCCTCAGACTCGCCGAATGCTTTAATTGGAGTAAACCGAGTCAAGCACTTTTTTCTGTCCTTCCTCTTCTTCCTGCAGAACACACTTATGCAGATATTGTAACTTCATCATCACATTCAGATTTATGACTTGAAAGTGAAAAGGCATCACCTACGTTGATCCTACATTGGGGCTACACAACCTGATTCACCATCATAAGTACAGTACAACACTGTGCTCAGGGTGGAGGTTTAATGATGTCTTGGTTATCTAATTTAACCCTACTGTGTTTTTACATTGACCCATAATAAATAATAATCAAAAATCATGTGTAATCATAGATATACCATCTCTAGACTCTGGACTTAGACCTGACTTGGACTCGGCAAAGGTGCACTTGACTACAGTAAGCTACAGGGTGATAAAAGTCTGACATGATCATCCCTGTTCATTTCTCCTCCTCTAAGCTCATTCCTTCTCTGTCTTTTCTTCTTCCAGCCTTCGAATTTCACCTCACATCTGCTTTCTTTCTTTCTTTCCTTTGTGTGTAAGTGACTCATGTAACCATTCCACACACAAGAGGAAATTATAAATTACCACTGTCACACTGATGGCCAAATATAGATAAGCATCACAGCCTTAGAGATACGTGTCATAACAACTGCACATCAGGCTCAATGACAAAACCGGAACTCAGTTAGTCATCTTGGTATATTGTATTCTTAGACAACTGTTGCAGCTGATGTATTGTGGCAGAGAAAATACAAAGTTATTTGAACTATAAGGATGAAAAATTTAAAATAGAAAAACAAAAACCTACTTTTTTAATGACAATATTTGTTTTATGTTTTAAGGTGCTGTGAAAAGGTGTTTGCCACCTTCATGATTTTTTTCTTCTTCTATTTTTTTTTTACATATTTGTCACATTTAAATGATTCAGATCATTAAACAGATTTTAATATTACACAAAGATTACATGATATAGAAACACTTTTTAAATGATGATTTAATTTATTAAAGGAAAACAGCTGCCAAACCTGCCTGACCCTATGTGAAAAAGTAATTGCCCCCTAAACCTAATAACTGGTTGTACTGCCCTTGGCTGCAACAACTGCAATCAGGCGTTTGAGATAACTGGCAACGAGTCTTCCACATCATTATGGAGAATTTCTGGCCCACTCTTCCTTACAGAATTGTTTTAATTCTGCACTGGGAGGTTTTCATCTCAGGATAAAATCCTCCGATTTAAGTCCAGACTTGACTTGACCACTCTGAAACATTCATTTTGTTTTATTGAGCCATTCAGAGGTGGACTTGCTGGTGTGTTTCAGATCATTGTCCTGCTGCATAACCTAAGTGCGTTCGAGCTCGAGGTCATGAACTGATGGACGGACATTCTCCCTCAGGATTTTCTGGTAGAGTGCAGTGTCAATTATGTCAAGTCACCCAGGTCTTGAAGCTCCAAAGCAGCCCCAGACATCACACTACCACCACCATATTTGACTGTTGATCTGATGTTCTTTTTATGAAATGCTGTTAGTTTTACACCAGATGTAACAGGACACGCACCTTCTGAAAAGTTCAACTTTTGTCTCATCAGTCCACAGAATATTTGCCCAAAAGGGGATAATCAAGATGTTTTTTAACAAATGTGAGATGAGCCTTTCTCTTGAATTTCTTTAGATCGCAGCATGATGTGTCGCTTTTTGGGATCTTTTAGATGCTTCACTTTGTTCGCAGCTTATATTAAATTGATTTCTTGATTCAACAGGTCTGGCCTGAGTGTTATAAGTGAAACTGAACTCGGCTTTCCTCCAAATTTAGTTAATCACAGTTTATTCATGACTTCACAAAGGGGGCTGTTACTTTTTCACATAGGACCAGACAGGTTTAGACACATTTTTCCCTTAATAAATGAAATCATCTTTTTAAAACTGCAGTTTGTATTTACTCATCTTATCTTTGTTTAATACAATTTGTTTGATGATCTGAATCATTTAAGTGTCACAGATTTGCAAAAAATATATATGTAATAGCCATCCAGAAATATGTGGAATAATAATGTAAAAACAGTAGCTCATAATTTGGACCAAATAACTGACGTGGAACAGTTACTAATCCCAACACTGGGGATTATAGGATCAGTGATGCATTTGTGTGGACACTACATGACTAATGCTGACAGAGGTGGAAGGAGATTACTTCAGATTGGCCAATCAAGATGATAATTAGCTGCAAACGTTACTTATCTATATTCTGTGTGCATACTGGGAAGAGAGCGTAATGATACTAGAGTAGAGTCCCTAAAACTGTCAGCCATTTAAAGGCAGCCATACAGCATGAAGGCTGTGGTCCTCACATGCTACAGCAGCACTGTGTCAAATGCTTCTTTGTTGGAAACAAAAACATTTTGCATCCCAGTGACACAGTCAGAGTAATTCAGTTTGCGGCATGCTGTATGAATAGCTTCAGCTTCTGCAGCACTATTTCAACATGCAGTGTAATAAGATAAGGTATTTTGTTATGTATTGTAGTGATTCCAGTTTTAAAATGTATAAATTAAAAAGGAGTTTTAATGCTGGATCTGCAGGAGTCTGAATGTAAAGTAGTCTAAATGTAAACAATTAGTTTAACAGGGAAGAATGCTCACAGCTTACACTGTTTTACAAAGCTTAATTTATCTGGATGAATCTCTGAAGCTCTTTCTTCCTGCAAAAGTGTGAATTAGACTCACACCTTAACAGGGTAGCAAAGTCCATTACCATTTGGTTGAATGTGTTCATTTGTCAGAGACAGTTAACGACAGCTGCGCTGAGGGGATCTGAGGCTGCATGTCTGAATATAAGACACTTCTTCCTGAGGCATGCTTGCTTTGCCTCAGGCCATTTCAACAGTTATACAGATGTGTAGCTTAGACACTTACACCAAATTCTCACCTCACTTGGGCCACATATTCTAACCAGTGATATGTACAGCAGAGAGAATATCTCTAGATTTCATATGGTTCATAATTTCACACAGAGCTGTTGAGAGTTTGGCAGGTCCAGTGTGGCACCGCGGTGAAGCGGACGCGACGCGCTACAGTACATGATGCGCCCTATTGGATACCTGTGAAAGAAGCTGGTCGGGCAGCAGCTGGCAACAGGAGGCGGGCACCATATGACTGCTCTCAGCGCAGGGAACAAAACAAGCAGCTGTGGGAGCGGAGCTTTGGTTGGCTCTGTCTTTAAGGAGAAGCAAGGCTATGATTATCACAGTGCAACACAAGGCCTCAAAATGCTGTTAACATAACAGGCCAGCTAGCTAACAGTTGATGCTAATTAACCGCTGCCACCTGCAGTTTACAGCTTAATACCAATGTCAGTGCTAAGAGCCACTCGTCTATTCTTACATCGCTACATATATGTTTTATGTACTTATTACCCTGTCGTGTGGTCTTGTTAGAATTCCTAGGGTTAGCAAAGGTTAATAATAAAAGATTAATGATGAAAGTTTCAATGACATGAAAACTTATTAACTAATTAAAATATTAAAATGTATCAGCAATATTACTCAGAGTTTGGACACACCTGCTCCTTCAGTGTTTTGTCTTTACTTTTATCGCTTTGAACATTGTACAGTAACATTGAATACACTGCAATCATGACAGAACGAACATGGAATTACATACAAAACAAAAATGTGTTAAAGTTTTCTCATCTGCTTTATCAGTATAGTCCATTTTCAGTTTGTCTGTCTGCTTGCAGCTTAAAGACAATGGGACAACCAACACAGGTGAAAGTGTAACGCTTATATAAAACTCTGGGGAGCATCTTACGCTGAGTATCATTGTTGCAGCTGAAAACAGGCCCCATGTGCCTCCGCAGGTCTTTATAAAAACATTGTGAGTGGGTCATATCAGAATTAAGCTGCAAGCTCCTATTAGCTTTCCCCTGCAGAAATATACTTCCTCTGGCATGGCCATCCATTTTCATAAAAAGTTTGGAAAACAAAAGTTGGCGAGAACCTTTAACAATGTGGACTGGGTCAACTCAGAATAGAGCTCCAACCTCATATTGTTAGATAGAAGCAGAACACAGTGTCACTGTCAGTGTAAATGTGTTGCAAATATGTTCTCCCACCGCCAATAGTGGCGTCGTCACTAGAAGTACAGGACACACTCGGGACATGATGATGTGCATGTACACTAAAGGGACAGCAGATGCTTTCTGATGAAAAGGATGTGTTTGCAGGTCGACTGTGACACCTAAGCACCATTAGCTCATATCTAAAAGGCACAGTTTCATTACACACAGCTGGACAGTTTCCTGCCTTTACATAAATGAGCTGACGTCATGTCGACATTTGTGCAGCTTTCTTCGGTGAAACTGAGAATTTTGTTAGTTTGGCCTGGTTTTTAGGAAGCGACGCTGCCAAACAGTGATAGCTTGACTATCACGTGTCACTTTGCCATCATAATATACAACCTAAGACAGGATAAAGTGCATTGCTGTGATGCAGACTGTTAGTGGGGGGAGGCATATGGTCCAGAAGGACACCTCGTTCACATCAGTGGGCTGGATGTGGGCTCTCTGCAGGGGAACAACAGGAAACTGCCATACCCGCCACAGTGAGGAGGAAGTTACAGCATGGTGCTGACAGTTGGGGGAAGATGTAGCTATGGAGAGACACAGCTCACAACTCCTTGGAGAGTTTGAGCAAGTCATTATATTTCACCTTCAAAAGTGAGAAATCCTTATTGCTGTCCTTGTCACGCCGTGCGTTTAGTGTAGGAAGCAAATCATATATAGGTCATTTGGTTGACGCTATAAAAAGCTCTACTGTTAAGCTGAGGCTCATTTGAGCGAATGCATATGTGGCCTAAAAGATAGCCAGGGGCAGAGGGGGACATCTGCTCTCAGAAACTCCCTCATTGGCTTGTGCTACTGCCATGATGACAGTTCCTCAATAATGTTGGCAGTATTAGGAATTAAAATTAAGCAACACATATAAATCAGTGTCTCCAGGACAGTGTGCTTATCCTGAAAAGGCTGTGTTGCCTTGCAGCAGGGTGCCACAGTGCTGTATATAGAGATGTTTTGGTCTATACATCAGATTTTATCACACACAAAATCATTTAAAATTAGATTTTGTCCACTTTTATAAGGAGTCCTAGATCCATTTCATATCCAAACTATGACAATGTGGCCATTGTGAGAACAGACAGATCTGAATTTTTTTTTTTTACATTACACATGTGCACATACACATATCTCCTGAGATCAGTGCTGGCACCGTAAAAACAAAGCAACAACAGACTCCAACATGTTGGACATTTCTAAAGAAACTTTTGTTCAAACCAAACTGGAAAGAAAATATCACAGCTGTGACACAAATTACGTTACTGTTTTTGATTTGAGCATATGTGTCAGTTTAGGACCACAAGAGTATTCACACCAGAGTTGACTACTTAGAAACACTGGAGCTGACTATACGCTGGATTATAATCCTAAACCAAACCAAGTAGGACCACCGGTAAAAGGTTTCTGAATTTTGGATAGAAATTGAATGTTGAGCTTTGGGTAGGGCTGCAGCCTCAATGTTTGTCTTGTAAATATTTAAAATTAAAAAAGCAGACTACATGAATCTATGCTTCTTTCTAATTATAGTCTAATTTACAGTGCTGTTAACTTAGTAATACATTTAATTAGTGATACAGTTGCTTCCAGAAGAAAAACACAGAACAAACTCAACCGCATCAGGAATGTGTTTAGGTTTATGTCAGGTTCAGGTTGGGTTTGGAAAGAAAACTGCATCCTAGTCTAAACATTAGATCTAACTAAAAAACTCTGAAGTGGGCATTAGGGCCTGTAAGAAGAAAGAACGAAATTAACCTAAATACAAAACACAATAAGTTTCACTAAATACACTAATACATCTTCACCTATCAATAGTAAAACAAGTCAACATCTACAACTAGATTAACAGCTCTGTGACGAGGTACACGATATAGACAAAAGTATTCGCCCACCTGACCATTCCATCACATATAATATAATGTAGAGTTGGTCCCTTTTGCAGCTATAGCAGCTTCCACTCTTCTTGGAAGGCTTTCCACAAGATTTTGAAGTGTTTCTGTGAGAATTTGTGCCCATTTATTCTGTAGAGCATTTATGAGGTCAGGTACTGATGTTGAATGAGAATGCCTGACTCGCACTCTCCGTTCCATCTCATCCCAAAAGTGCTTGATGGGGTTTAGGTTAGGGCTCTGTGCAGGCCAGTCCAGTCCTTCCACACCAAACTCATCAAACCATGTCTTTACAGTCTTTGCTCTGTGCATTGGGTCATGTTGAAAAATAAAAGGACCTTCCCCAAACTGCTGCCACAAAGTTAAAAGCATAGCATTTTCTGCCATGTCTTGAATGATTGAATGATTGTCTGAAGCGCTAAGATTGTCCCTTACTAGAGATAAGGAGCCTATCCCACACCCTGAAAAACAGCCCCACACTATTATCCCTCCAGGTGTGGCTGAATACTTTTGTCTATATAGTGTACTTTCAGTGAAACATCAGCTCTGCTGCTAAAATTCTCACAAAATTAGTAGAAACTGGTGTCATCATATGAAAAGCTGAATGGCTCCCCGAATTTCATGGTATTTAAGACATTTTAATCTGGACCAAAGTGGTGAATGGTTCTTAATCTAAAGTAATATTTAACAGTAAGCTGTGCAAAAGAGCCTTTAAATGTTTAAAACCTGCTCAAACTTAAAATGCCATGTTTACTTTGAATGCACTTGTACTGGAGCTTACACTGAAACACCAGCATTAGACATACCACCAACAATAAGCACAGCTAATTATAGAAAAGTGTAAAGTGTAAAATGAGCTGTGATAAGTTTAAAGATTTTAATCATAACATCTGCACGTGTGCAACACTAAATTTATTTTTGAGAAATGCTGCACAGTTTAGCACAGCACATTAAAGGTGGAAGCTGTGCTGCAGTGAAGCAGGCAGGGCATCATGCGATCAGGTCTCTCAGGCCCTTGAATAAGATTCTCAGCCGGCGCCAACAGCCAGTGACATCATGCTCTATTTCTGGCTTTCAAGTGGAGCATTCAGAAGCTAAAGGGTATCCATTAATGGTGACGAGCTGCGTGGTCGCAAACACCAGTTCACAGCAGACTTCTTGAATTATTACCTTTTCAACACGCCTTCAGGATATTGTGTCAGCAGAGTCAGTCTAATTCCTCACCAGTCAGCCTACAGTTTGCAGGAATGTGTGGTAAATTTGGATTCTAGTTAAAATAATCGCATCTTGGCTGGATATTAAAAGCGAAAAAACAGCTGATTTAAGGGTTTCAGCTGCCACTGTTACAACTGGTAATATTCATGAATGGTGGAGGCAAAATAAATAGATCCTTTTTGAGGGAAAATTACATTTCCAGGTCGGCGCTGAGAGGAGAACTAAGTATCGGTCGTAACCTCATTTCTCTTTGCTCACTTAAGTGCCTCTCAAGAGACCAGTTCTCTAATTCATTCAGGTAAAGCCAGCAAGTGGCACGAATGTGTGCGAGTCAGGATTTGTGTGTGCAGTCCTGTGGATGGGACTGTTCTTGTGCGTGATTTTTAAATTTCTGTATTTCTTGCCTCACGGTCTGAGACATGCCTGAGTCTGAGCCAAGTTCCT
>OMLM01015837.1:0-23385 GCA_900302695.1 Helostoma temminkii | reverse complement strand
ACCAATGTTGGTTTCCGGAGAGGCCGCTGCGAGCTACTGCCGCGCCGCCATCTTGTTATCCAAGATGGCAGCACACCACAAATCAAGGTAGACACACCACAAATTCAGCAAAAACTAAAATACGCACGTGTTCTTGTGTCAAAACAAACTGAAGGTGAAAATGAAGGTAAAATAAATAATACTAATAAATGTTAAACGAAGCTAACTTCAGGTGAAGCTGTGGTTACTATGGCCATTCAGAGGTGGACTTGCTGGTGTGTTTTAGATCATTGTCGCTGCTGTATAACCCAAGTGTAAGAAACTGATGGTGACTATGCCAAGTCCTCCAGGTCCTGAAGCTGCAAAGCAGCCCCAGACCATCAGAGAATTTCATAATTCAACCAACATAATGAAAGAAAACACAGCACCATCATACAACATGTCTGTCACTCAGGTAAATTAATGTTGTTCAATTAAATTAAAATATTTCTTTGTCTAGATTATCTCCTCCTCCAAGCAACAAATCTACAGCTAAAACTAAATCAGTGTTTGTAAAAAAGCTTTTTGCCAGTGACCAGGATCTGCAGGAGCAGAAGAGGCTGTGGAGAACATCAGCAGCAGTGTTCAAGCTTAGGTTTTCAGCCCCTCAGGGCCAAGTACAGCAACACACAGCTGAGTACCAGGGAGAACATTGTCCGTCTCCCAGCATGCCTCCCTGTGTCACGATACAGGGGGCATTGGGGGATGGGAGGTCACATGTGTGTGGTGCTGCAGCTTCAGCTTGTCTACACGCTCTAGATGTCTTTCCCAGATTTCATTCTCTGAACTGAGTCCATTGAGTACATTGAGTGTCTCAAGATTCACTGCAGCAGAGGGAGCAAACCACAATAATACAAGACATGGGAAAAACACCAGGCGTTCAGATGACAGTGCTGCCCCTCATTTTCCAGAGAGACTTACAGTTAGAGGCAAAAACAAATTGCTCACCACGTGCAGTGAAACGCATGTTGCATCATCAGCAGAGAAGCAGCTGAGGGTGAATGTACTGTTTTATTTGTTTAAGGCATGTTTTACATATTTTAGGGCATCAAATATGTGTATCAAAATTGTGCTAGGAAAAGTAACAGAGGACTCACAACCTGTGGAAGCACAGCGGCTGTCTTGGAAAGTGCCTTTAATTTCCTTGTGTTGTCACTTTTTCCAATAATGGTTACATGCATTTATAAATGGTTGTAGAACTTACACGACTTTCTTAATTCAAGCCTCCTGCACCTCTGACAATGTGGATACTTAGTAAATGGACTTTGGTTGACTCCCCCAGCTTTAGCCTGTGATAAAAAGTAATCAAGTGCATTGATATTGTACTTAAATACACCTTAATGTATCTGTACCTGGACTATCATGACCAACGAGATCAACTGAAGCTTTGATCCAACGATAAGAATCAGTGTATCATTTATTAGATTTGTTTAACAGCAGCGTTACTAAAAAAAAAGCAGCTATAGCTAACATGGGCTAACTTTAACAGCTGACATTTAGTTTTAACAACAATGAAAATGTATCAAACGTAATTGCTGTACATAGTGATTACAGCGACAGCGCATATGTGTTGGATGTGATTTATGACGTAAACTCAGGAAAAACACTGAAGTGGTTATTGTCGTGCTTAGCATTAACATAGAGGCGTAGTGTAATTGACGTGGCTCTGAGGTGGATCTTGAGCCTGTGGAAAAGCAAATCGGTTCTTAGACGTATATTAAGTTGAACCAACTTGGAACACCAAGTTCTAGTTGGTTGAAAAGTGGCATGGCTGAACTAGTGTTGCTTAACTTTAATGTATTTACTTTGTTTTATTTCAGTTGAGTAGTATTTTAGCTACTCTATATTTGTGATATAACTTACTGTGATGACAATGGAATCTCATAACTGTTGTGAATTGAAGCATTATTTAATGGTCAGAGCATATTTTCTTGATGGAATGGTCCAATAAACATTGATGTTTAAGTCAGAAGGCAGGGCTTGTCATGCAGGAATGGGCTTTTGACACATACAGTTAATGGTTGCTGCTGACATTCTTCTGCTCTGTAACAAAATTGTCTGATGAAATGTAGAAAGGGAAGACAATGGACATGAGGTGAAGATGAAGGGAGGAAAATCACGGAAGATAGAGGGGCACCATTCAATTGTTATTCATGTAAGAGGATGATGTGTTTTTTTTTCTCGAAGCGTCGAGCAGGGATGGCAAATGTCACTCCGATCAGTCGGAAGTGTCATGACGAATAGCGGAGCTTGGACCTCTGACGTAGAGAAGACAGACACACGAGGCACAGTGCAACATAACAGGAAAGGCAGTGACAGCACAAGCAGAGAGAAGAATAAAGGGCAAAAAGAAGGAGAGGGAGGGAAGTTGGGCCAGAGCCTAATCCTGCCAGTGCTCTGGGCTTGAGGAACAGAGGAGTGATATCAGTAAAGACACATTCACAGCCTGCCTATCGTTAAACGAGGTCACTTCTGCCTTTAAAAACAAGCTCTGCTGCTTCTTTTCTCATTCACTGTCTCCTCTGCAGTCACACGCTCAGAATGGCGAATGACCCGGAAGCTATCAGTCGCCCTCTTTAAGAACTCTACTACATGATTATCTGGGCATTGCTCCACTCTGCTGGTCCTCTAAACGTGCTGCAAAATCATTACACAAGACTCCAACACAAAAGGTTATGGCTGCTTCTGAGAAATAAGCTCATTGTTATTCTCCAGAAAAGCAGACAGCACGAGCAACAGGGCGACTTTTCTCTCAGCTAAATGTCTCTGTATAATTACCAATCACTAACAAACCTCTTCATAAACCATTAGAGTACTGTTGATATCATGCAGCCCAATAAGACGGCATCACATTAATTAACGGAATCGTTTTTGCCAGGCTGTCGCTAGGTGGATCCCAATCACCAGAGTGGCAGCTAATTTAAGCCGGGTGCTGGGAGAAGCAGCAGAATAGTATGTCAGCTCTGTCATTACACTGTGACAACCAATACATCACCACGGCACCACCACAGAGCCTTTACTGCTGGTGGACGTCAGAAAAGTGTCTGATAATGGAAATGTTACTTCACTTTGGCAGCCTCTCCGGAAATAAAAATGTGGTGGGAATGTTTGGACAGGAGAGGAGCGTAGAGTCAAGAACGGGGAAGAATTTAAATATGGCACAGTGTCCTTTCTCACTTCCTTTATTTAAAATTTTAACTCAAGGAGCATTTTGTAGTGCTTAAGTGTATCACATCCACTGTGTAACTTCTGAGGAAAATACAGACGCCCCAAAGCTAAACTATGAGCTGGAGATCACGTAAGTTCAAACCTACAGTCTGAGATATGAATCCAAGATGAAACCCAGCAAAGTCAGATTCAAGTGAAAACATATCCTCAACATCTCAGCGCACAGTCTCTGATGATCTGTGCTGCACAGTAGAACGAAGGGATGTAAGTGTTCAAATTATTCTAAAGGGTGTGGGACGAGAAAAACTGATAGTGGAACGGTTTTCTGGCTGGATTAGTTCAAAACAGACATATCATTTTAACACTTCAAACCTCTTTTAAGCCTTAATTTGAGATCACACCAGAGCTAATACAGACGCAGCGTGAGCTTTGCCTGTGTCTCTGAAACCATGCAGATTACTGCGCTATCGACAGGAGCCGTCTGTGAACAAAGTTCTCCTCACTCCGCCAGCAAACCTCCAGAGTCTTCTGGAAAGAGAGTGGGGAGAGCGTGTGACTCGAATTACTGACACACTTTTGGGAAGTGCTAATCTCCGCTTACTGTAGGAATTATTACATAAGACTTTTTTTTCCATTCTGCTAAAACATGAGCAAAGATTTTAAAGGTTTCTACTATGTTCCAAGGTACTGAAAGAAAAAGCACCTCTGTAGAGTCATGCAAACAACATGGCTCAAAGTCTGAATACATATCAGCTGACCAGTATCTCACACACGGTGGTGGGATTACATGTTTAAACACACATCCACAGCCAGTAACCTGATGTAGATGTCAACTGGTATTTGTACAAAACAAGCTACAATGCAAAAACATCCATTTCACATTATAAAATGTTTTTTATTAGTAATACAGTAGTTCCAGAAGACAAAGAGTTAGTGCCATGTGCATTTAAGTGTAATCGAGTGATGTGCTATACATTAAACATTGATTCGACAAAGTTTCAATGAGGGAAGTTTTACACTTATTATTGCAAACTGAAGTAACAGTAGCAAGAAGGTAATAAGTAGAAAGAATTCACTTTAGCAAATTTCAAGGTCAGACCAACCAATCATTAAAGCATCAAAACTACAGGAGGTATACACTATATTGCCAAACATTTTGGAACACACCATTGAAATCATTAACTGGCCTCCTGACATCCAACCAATAGAACACCTTTGGGATGAATCAGAGTGGAGACTGCGAACCAGTCCTTTGCGCAACATCAGTGCCTGACCTCACAAATGCGACTCTAGAGGAATGGTCAAAAATTCCCATAAACACAGTCCTAAACCTTGTGGAAAGCCTTGTTATAGCTGCAGTGGGTGACCAACTCCATATTAACACCAAGGCTTAAGAATGGGATGTCATTAAAGTTCATGTGCATGTAAAGGCAGACATACTAAAACTATAGTGTATGTATATCTACACCAGCAGAATGCCAGCAGAAAACACTGGTGTGGCTTACCTGTGGTAGGGCGGAGCTGAGCTGGCGCTGCAGGGAGTCACGGTCGTAGATTACGTCCTGAAGATGCTGCTGGGCCAGTCCAAGACTCTCCTGGGTTTCCCTCAGCGTGTCCAGCAGCCGGTCTCTCTCATCCAGCATGTTGACCATCAGCTGCTCAAAGTGGGAGTCCGGGTCCGAGGCGCTGCTCTGAGAGCCACGCTGGCTCAGCGCCGTGTCCTCGCTGATGGTGGGCATCACTTCGCACATCATCTTGGCTCTGCAGGAGAGGAGGAAGATCAGAGATTAGGAAGAGTTTCTGAAATTGCATGAAGGCAGTACTGCAGCAGTTGTCACTGCTGACTGCTGCTCCTGATAGGAACTGCTATATCAAGGAATTGCTCAGATATGTCCTGCATGCATCGCTTATGTTGCACATACAGCATAAAGCATCACGATACATCTCCAAGGTAATTTTAAACTGCATTTTTATGTCAAGTTAAACCATGGTGTGATGTTTTTTTGTTTGTTTTAATCGTTTTAGCGTTATGAATAGGTATAAAACAATAATAACTTTTCACTGAAAATAGCTACGATTCTAATAAAATCTGAAAAACTAAATAAATAAACAGAAACAATATTTCATCTTTTGCCCCCTATCTTGTAAATTACTAGATGGGTATATATCCCCAGCTTTGGAACCACTAGTATTAAACTTTACAGATACAGATACAGATTACAGTATGCATGATAATGGTTTTCTAAATGAAAACTACAGAAAACATAAAGGGTAAATATCTAAAGGTAAAGTAAAACTTAGCACCATGTCAAGGTACTACATGTGTGAATATCCACTCTGTTTGTATGGCTGTGTGTGATTGGGCCTGACACAGTTGGAGCTCGGCTCGTCACCACGGCGTTTCAAAGCTGCAGAGACGTCTTGTGAGGCTGGGCGTTCTGCCCTAGATTTCACGCTTGTGCTGTTTAATGGGCCAGTCCAGATCGAGTTGCATAATACAGCATATCTATGTTATAGTGGAAATGGGAAGCCATATTCCAGCTTCCCTGAGGGACTGCAGAAAGCCTCGGGAGTTATCCTAGCTGATGGGATTGTTCATGGGGCTAAAAATGGGTTTGCATCATCACACGTTTGTGTCATGAGATGATGCAATAAGCCACAAAAGGAAATGGTTATAAAGATTTAAACAGGGAATGTAAACAGAAACCATTATAGGAAATGTAGGAAACTCTGGGGAGGATCTACAGGAGGAAAAGGGGGTCCTGGATACTAAACTGCCATCTTTCCAGGTCTTCAAAAAGAGGCTGCTAACTTTTTAGTTTTTCAGTTATTCATAATTTTAATTCATGAGTCCAGATTAAAAAGAGATTTCCACATGTTAAGTCTGTGTTAGCTTAGACAGAAAGTGCAGGTAAAGTAAGTTAGCTAGCTTCTTCAGGGCTTCTTGCATCGTGGATTTACAATGACTGGACACAGGTTTACTAACAGTTAAGATACACTGTGTCTACACTTGTACAATTCAAAAATGTTAGTGAATGTGCTGCTTTTTCAGTTTCTAGAAACTAGACTAATCATTCCATCTGCTTCCAGTTTTGGTTTTAAGCTAGGCTAACAATATCCTGGACCAATCTTACTGTATGCAGAGATGACATTGATGTAAATCCTGTCAACCTATCAACTCTATCAAGTACAGAAATTGACCAGTAATGTCCTTTAAAGTGATGCAGTTGTTTAGCAGGTGATATATAAACTAACACAAAGATAAAAATATTCTGTCCATTTCTTTTTTTAGTTGCTCAGTCTTCAGGGATCAACAAAACAAAAACAAACAGTAAACACATACAGGTTAATTATCATTTCAAAGCCCATAATGCACCAAAAGCACTCATTGTTGCCCCAGGCCAGCTACATTTAGTGAAATGTCATTATCATATTGCCCAGACTTGGTCCCATTTGGGTGGGTTATAATGGCATGTCTGTGTCGCAGCATGTCCTGGCAGTAAAGTGGGGTCTCCCATACCTTCTTCAGGCACCTGCCAGACTCCTGCCAGCTCAGCATTCAGCCACCATCCACTGCCGTTTAGACCTGAGAGACCGAGCCTGAGTGCAGCCTGGCTGGACATGTTGCACATGCCAGCTTTCACTTGGAGAGCAGACTGAGGCTTTGCTGGTGCATTTTAAGTAGAAGAGGGTGGATTTATTCCTGACTGTGGCCCAATACATGTTAGTAGGAATGAGACATGAGGCTGAGGATATGAAAACTAACTTTTTAGCCAAAAGTACTGATGCTAATTATAGTGATTTGTGTGGCATCTGACAAACTAAAAGGAAAATTTCATCTGTGAAACTGAATGTGTTTACAGTGGTGGATTAACAATTTGAGGGCCCAAGACGAACAAAGCACGACACCCTCCACATCTGCAGTCCTCCACCTTATGTATCTAAGAAAGCCACGACCTTGTTATCTGTGTTCTTCATTTGCATGTAATAGTTCACTTGATTTTTAGGAAAAATTCTGTCCATTAACTGAACTGGTCCTGTCTGAATGGATAATACATTCATCCATTTCCTGAGCCACTCGTGGTCATGCTGGAGCCAATCTCAGCGATCATACAGGTGTGAGGCGGGGTACACCTTGGACAGGTCGCCAGTCTATCTCAGGGACACATATAGACAAAGACAACCATTCACACTCTCACTCACACCTACGGGCAATTTAGAGTCTACAGGTTAATTTGACTGCATGTCTTTGGACTGTGGGAGGAAGCCGGAGTGCTCGGAGAGAACCCACACAAACATGGGGGAGCAAACTCCACACAGAAAGACCCTGACCTTCTTGCTGTGAGGCGACAGCGGTAACCACTACACCACCGTGCAGAGAGGCTTTTATGTGTTTCACTGGTGTATTTCATGGAGAGTTTGTAGAACCACTATACATTTCTGCATTGTAACCATCGATTTTACAAATTTTACAATGACTCACCAAAAAAATAAATGTGTAGTGGTGACAACACATCTAGAAGGATCTTATTTCGAATCCATTGGGTGGCCATGTGCCTTTTTAGTGTAGAGGTTGCATGTTCTCGCAGTGTCTCTGTGGGTTTTCTCAGGGTACTTCAGCTTCCTCCTACAGTCCAAACACATGCAGTTCGGTTATTCTGCAACTCTAAATTCCTAATGTGTAAATGAGACTGGTCCAGGGTGTACCCTGCCACTTGCCCAGTGACAGCTAGGATTTGCTCCAACACCACATTGCCCTTAGCAGGACAAGCAGTTAAAATAATGAAATGGGTGAATAAAAATAAAGTTAACAATAGGTTAATTAGATATTTATCTTGCGGCGCCTGGTAGTTCGGGGCCTAAGGCAATCACACATCTTTGTGTATTAACTCTAATTGCTGAGTTCCAGATGCAAATGGTGACTGTGGTACTTTCCAGTTCAGCATTCGGAAGGGTTAACACTGAAATTCAAGCTTAGCATTGGGTCTTTACTATTGCTCACAATGTCTCCTTGATCACATTCAACACTGGTTTCCACAGTGCACAAACAATCTGAAATGACTGGTTATTGGTGTGTTGTTTCTCTTTTTAGCTTTTAGAGAGAAAAGTGTACCAAGGATGTTTTTCTGTTTAAAATTACATACAATTCTCTTTTGTCCTGTTCCTGCACTTCATGCTTTGATCCTACTGTGATTACTCCTTAAATCATTTCTACTGTCTATGAAAAATCAATAGTCACGGAGGGAAAGTGCACTGACTGATCTGATTTTGTCTGCGCCCTTAGATGTATAACGCAGCCCTTCTGAAAACTGAAATCACATTGTGTCATCATTAGAACTCTGTTTAGTTAAACTTGAGATTCATCTGCTGCACAATCATGAACAAATGCTGCTAATAAAAGTGATGTTTGAGCAGCAGGGCGTTAGTTCCTCTCTAATGAAGAGCAGGAAGGCAGTAGATGACAGGTAAGACTTAGTGTGATGCTCTTGAATGGATAAAGACCAATCACCCAATGTGGACAGTGTGAAGAATGTGCAGTCTGGGATACAGATGTTGTCTAGCTTGAGCTCACCAGCAACAACAATACTACTTCCTCACAACTGAATAGCCAATTTGATCTCCAGATACTTGCTGACCCTGAAACAGCTGCTGATAGAGAGTTGTTCTACGCATATTTCCTCTGCAATGCAACGTCACGACACATTATGATAATGTACCCCAGGAAATTTGCCCTAAAATTCCACTAGCATGTCAGACTTTGGCTTAGCATAAATGCATGTCTAACAGTGAATAAGCAAGATTTTATCTGTCAGTGTGATACTCGCTGAAAGAAACTGGTACTGGTATAAGAATATATCTGAGGATGCTGCATAAACAAGATGAAGCTTAAGTAACCGAATTTAGTGCGGCTGGTTAAGGACATTAAACGTGGAGCTAAAATTATACAAGAACCATGGGAGGGAGGAACAGCAACATGCTCAATTGAACACATTGTGGGGCGCAGATGCAAAAAGAAATGCACAAAGACAGACAGGCAGGGATCAGTGGGCTTTTTTCTCCATGCCATATGCCAATCATTGAATTATTCAGTGTGGCAGGAGTGAGCTTTTCTATGCAATCACTGCAATAAATCCAGAGCTCTTTTTCTGCCTAGCAACCTCATCTGAGCTCCTGGCTCCCACACTCCAGTCCAGCAGACAGCAGAAACTTACTGTACAAACTTGCGCTAAACCCGAACCCATAGTCATTACATAATATGAAGATATGATATCTAACAACAAAATCTTAACTAAGATTCAGTTTTGCATGGTTCTTAGGTATTTGGACAGCAATGCCAGAAACAATGTCCTCAAATGTCCTCAGCAGCCCAGTCCCCCAAGGACTTATGTCTTATGACAAATCTCAAAGTATTTCAGTTAATTAAAAGTGTTTTAGTTTGTTCAGTGTTATGGAATGCCAGCAAAAATTCAAAAGTCAAAAAGTCATTTCATGATAAAACTAGTAAGTGAGCTGTACCACATAAGCTATAGCTGTCACAGGCTGGTCTGCACTTACACAGCGCTTTCCTACCTTAGAGCTTTTACGCTGCTTCTCATTCACACACAAACACACACACACTGATGGCAGAGCTGCTATGCAAGGTGCCTGACCCACCAGGGGCTACTTGGGGTTCAGTGTCTTGCCCAACAACACCTTACCTTAGTCCATTAGCTCCCCACTTTTACAGGGAGTAATATCACTAGTGAGCAGCACACAGTCAGAGTTGGGGTGGGCAGAGGTTTTGGCCATGACCATAGCTGTGACCATGGTGGTTGTACTGGGTTTGCTTGCCATGACTTTCCATAGGCATAACGGTTGCTATGTCAGCATGGTCAGTATATTTGAGACTCACAAATTTCTTCTACATTTAGTCAACCACATTTGAGGGATTAAATGCTTGTGTATGTTGCAAGCAGCCGCACTTGAAAACAAACCATGCTAGGCAGGTCAGGGATAACAGTGTACAACAGCAACCTAACCTAAACCTAACCTAAAAGGTGGTCATAGCATTGTAGCTTGTCACACACATACAAACTAGAAAGATCTTGAGAAATTCAAATGCTCCTCACTTTGATAATTTGAGATTTGTCAAAGTGGTCCTTACAATATTTAGCTTGCTTTAGTAGTTTAATTGCTACACAATTACACTATGCAACTACACTAAAAGTGACTTTTTTATTGACTGGATTGGCTGCTGTTTTGTTCATCCCATTTCTGCCAAAATCTAAGATTGTATAAACTGATTGTATTTGTCTATGAATTCGGATTCACTGATTCAGTCAGTGAAGCGGACAAACACAGGAAAGACAATAAACTGAGCAACAAACTGCTGGTACTTGAGCCTTCCCCTCAGTAAAGTCAAGCAGCTGAGAGAACTATCTATATGGCACAGATGTAAAGTCTGTCACTTATGTAGCACCGCTCCATTTTGGTGAGAACAAATCAGCAAGTTGCAGCTAATTTCCTGAATGTCGACGGTTAATCTCATTAATTGGAACAGTTGTGTGAGTAGATAAGGAGCCGCACACATAACAGCAGTATGTTCCTGAGCTGTATACGGCAGCACTATTCCCCACCTGGGAAACATCAAAAGACACGGAGCGAGCGTGTGCGGAGGACTGAACACGACACTCTGTGGCTTTGGAGATAAGCCGTACTGTATGCTTGTGGAGCTGACTTTGTAGAGGCTAAAATAAACCCAGCATTATTAATAGTGTGTTTAAAGCTTTGTTATCATCAACCACAGTGTTCGTCAATTACAAATGTCTACTACACAACAACACGCACACAGAAAAGCCCATTAAGAACCTGATCTTTTATTAAATACAAGGTTGACTTCTCAGACATTCATGTTCCACACAACACGAATCAGGGAGTTCAGCAAAATTGTCTGGATGATAATGTACTTCACATGCATCAGTACCAGAAGCACTGGGCTGATTACATATGTCGCTTTGTGGCTGCCAGGGGAGCTGACTACTGGGAAAGTCCACTTTTAAATAATGTCTGAGTTTGTTTTCTTGGCATGCCGCTGAGCACAAAGTGCATCTACAGGCTACATTGATGAGCTCGGAGGCTAATGGAAACCCTGCTGCACGCGGCTCTTACCCACTTTGGCATCCATAACAGTGCAACAGGTGGTTAAAGAGTGACACAGCGCTTTTTGTGAATGGAACCGTCCAGATTGCTTGGTACACTCACAGTGCTGAGAAATCCCATTCATATGGTTCCCTGCACCAGAGAGACTTCTGACAACCAAGAGACAGCCTGCCAAGAAAACAATTCAAGTCTATTCAATTTAATCACTGCCACAGGAACATATAACAGCACTCAAGCTGGAATACACAGAGTACACAGTGGATACTGTTAACTCATCTCTAACACAGTAAGGCTGCCCCAAGCTGATCAGATATCTGTAACGCTGTGATATTTTGGAAGAATAATACAAATCTGGCATGTTCTCTCAGCTTACATGGGCTTGTGATAGCCTCCGTGTCATGGGACTGGTTCCACGCAGAGCCACTACTACCACTGAGGACACGTCCTGGTAATTTGAGGGAATTTTTGTGTGCGTGAATCAAAGTGCAGTTTCTAATGAAAGTTCAACATGGAGTTGAGGCTATGGGAAAACTTGCTGTCGGATTTACGTTGTTTACAGCCGCCATTTATTGTTCACATATTTCATCACGTAGTTTGTGTCTGTGTGGAGGGTTTAAAAAGGTCATGCACACAGAGGCAAACAAGAGCCTAATCCTCCCTGGCTGAAAAGGAAGTCTCTTCCGAACCTAACGTTGGTTCTTTAGTTTTTTTGCACAATGTGAGGAAAGGACAAGGACAGGAAAGGACTGAAATAATCCATGATGTGTGTGATTGCATTGCAGATTGCATCAGGACAAAAATGGCAGGGACAACAGCATAAATGTTATATGTAAGTACGGCCCTTAATGGAACACTGGGCCTGTCGGGGTAATGTAGAATTGCAACCAGTGTTTACGGCTTGTTACGTATTTTTTTAACATGCACAAACTGCATCTCAGCCAGAGATGGAAACGTCTTCTCACCATGTTGCGTGTCCAAACCCAGTGTTAACCGCAAGTATATCTCCAGCCTAAGATGGCTCAAACTACTCTATTTGTAAATGTCAGTTTTATTAATAGATATGCTTTATAGTTGCTGTAATCAATATTTTCATATAAATGCATCAAATGGATAACATGATGCATCTCCTTTTTAATCGCAGACTCTGCAGTTCTCAGATCTATGCAGCTTTTTAATATCTTTTGTCTCATTGTATAGAGATTGTGAACATACATCAGCTGTGCATGTTGGGGCAGAGGCGCCATTTTGTGAGGTATGTGCTGAGTTTACCTGTGGCTGCTATCTGAGCTGATCTTTAACAGTTCTGAAACTAGAGTTGTGAACTGGCAAGAATCTGGCACTGTGATATATATCATGATACAAGGGTTAAAATTCAATATATAAAGATATGCACATATGTTACTTGTTTAGATGTCTATGGAGCACTTTGTGTTGGTTTCAGTTTTAGTCAGATTTCATGCTAGAAATCATGTTTCCTGACATTTACAGGTAGCTACAGATTTTCATGAGTCACAAAACAGGAATTTTGAGGCAAATTAAACGCACTGCAAATATTTACATCACCACTCAACGTGAAAACTCCAGTATGCGCTCTAAAAGGTTGCCCCACAAAAATAGAAGAATTTTAAAAACAATAATTTGGTCCCATATCAGAGTTTCAGTGTTTGTTGCAGGAGCTGGTGTTGAATTACAAACGATTTCAGAATGTCTGTGTAGACACCACACAAAAAAATGTGATGCCGCTTTTTTACACGCTGACATCCGCAGCTGATGTGCAGCGGCTCACTGACAGGTATTGTTAAAAAAAATATTATGGACGAGCTAGAAAATCGCTTAGGAAATTCACCTCTAATTTGCAAAGACTTTAATGTCATGTGCAAGGAAACCAAGTTAATCAAAACAGTAAGTGTAAAGTCATCTTTACATTTCAGCACATGCAGCTATAATCCCCTGCAGTCAATTCAACCAATGACCAATTTAGTACGTTTTAGTGTATAATGACCTTCAACAAGTCAAGTTTCATTTAGCATAAGCACACATGCTGCACTGCATATCTGTGGAGCAGAGACAGAGACATCAGGAGAACAAAAGACAAAAAACAGGAACAAAAAACAATGAATCTCCCAAGAAAACTGGCTTATTCACACTTTGTCTCATTTTCCGTCACATGATTTTAAACATTTCTCTTATGTCTCCTCCATTATCCAGAATACATGCCACCTGTGTATTTCACAGCAACCTGAGAACATAATGTGTCCCAATGTCACTGAGAGCTGCTGCCGGCCTGCACCACCGATTTATCTCAGTTACCTTCTGTCAATAATACCCCATCTGCAACACATTTACAGTCACCTTCTTGGATCTAAAATCTGCTGAACAACTGTTGCTTTTGTCCTTGGAAGTTCAATTAATACAAACCAGACATCATGCTGGGAATGTAAAGTCCAGCCTGCTGTCAGGGAGTCACTCCACTACCTGTGTACGGTGCGAGCATCTGAAAGCAAGCCTGCATGTGCGTAGCCTTTAACATCGCCCACAATTCCCTGCAGCAAGGTCATGGAAACCATCAGCGGATAGAAAGTGAATAAGAGCACCGATGGAGGTGGAGAAGAAGAGCGATGAGTCTGAGGTGGATTTGAACCGCGCTGGCCGCCACCAACCACCAGTGATTTTACCTTCCTCATTACGGAAGCTCACGTCACACGTGCTCAAATTAAACACGTCCTGAACGCTCACAGACGTGAAAGCATCTGCCACAGGTAGACACCTCTCTGCATGACACCTCAAGGCAAATAAAAGCATCGTCTGCTGCCCAGACATATTAGGCAGCGGTGTGTATGTGCACGGTTGAGGCACATCACTGGGAAGTCGCACTCTTTGATGCATAAACGTGTCACAATCATACAGCTGTAAATGTTAACGTTCACGTGCAACATCTGAGGGAGATCACAGCTCTGCCTGCAGCATTAAGCTCACAGCATCAGATGAAGCCATGACTTCTCATTCCTTCATTCATTCATTCATTCATGTGCATCATGACTGATGTGTGTGAACCAGTGGAGGGATGACAGAGAGGCTGTTTCATGCTCTCTCCCTCCGTGCATCTCTATAATAACCGGTACTAATAGTGTTTATAGGAGGGGCAGCTGTTCTTTCCATGACAGCTCTGCTCTTTACTGTCATTAACCACACACACACACACACACACACACACACACACACAGAAGCGGAGGCGGCCCGACTGCGGTGCTGATCGCCTCTTTAAACTTCAACATCTCCTCCTCATTCTCTGAAATGATAATTGGGGAGAATCCTTGGCTATTGTCTCAAGCGCATTACATCATGCCAGCCTCTCAGTCTGCATCCCACCCCCCTTCAACTCTCTCCCCTGTGACAGCCTCACAATGTCATCCACACCGAATCCTTGGATTCATGTATGTGTCCACACCAGGCGCGTCCTACTCTCCACTATCACCCATCAGTCTGGAGGAGGGCGCTGCAGAAAATCACCTTGAGCCTGCAGGAGCAGGGCAATATAGGTCACAGCAACACCGGCGGCAACAGTGTGTGTGTGTGTGCGTGTGCTCACTCACAGTTTGTTCCTTTGCGCTCAGAAGAGGCTGCGGCCGCGGATCAGTGACTGAGCTGCAGTCTCTGCAAGCTGAACCATCCAGCGGACGATCCTAGGAGGCTTCTTCACAGCAAACAAGCAGCGTCGCCGAGGATCCGATCGTGAAGGTGCGGCTGATCCCCGCCGCTGGCATCGTCCACAAACAAAAGAGCAGGAAGGGTCGCCAAATTAGCCGCGTCGGGGAATGACATTTGATTTCCGGGGCTCCACACACCGGTTAAGAAATGATGGCATGTTACAAATTCTGCTGTGATAAGCGGAGCTGGAAAGGACCATTGTTGGAGATGACGGAGGGGAGGCGTGTGGGGTCTTAAAGTTGCAGATGTGCAATTTCTCCTCCTCTCTTTCCTTCTCGCAAAACAGTCACAATAACAATAGTAATAATAATTATTATAATTATTATTGTTGTTATAATTATTAAGGGGAAGAATAAAAATAATAATAATAACTTGAACCTCTAAAACTAAAATAATGATAAAGATAATTTAATGCAAAGATAAAGATAAAGATAAAGATAATTTAATGCAAATTAATAAATGTGTCCAAAAACTAATAAAACAGGATTAAGCTCATTCAGTGTCAGTAAAACTGCTGACTGCTCTCATGCAGATGGTCTCTGCCAGGTTCTGTGGACCCACCAACTCTAACTCTGCTACAGTATTTACCCAGATATGTGGAAAATGAGAGAAATCCCCTCCACCCACCTGACTCCCAGGTGCTTTAAATTCATGCACCCTTTGCTCACACACACTAAAAAACACAGTGTAAGTCAAATATAGCACCAGTGCAATAATGGGTTAACTTTAGTCATGGGCAGAAGAACCACCCAAGAGAAAGGGTTGTTTTGATCCAGTAGGCCTAACAGCTGCTAAAATAACAGTTAACACTAGGAGCTTGGTCACTGCTGCTGTGCACGATCCATGCTGTTTGATTGAGATCTTAATGGTGCAGCATGTAATGACGATTTACTGAAGGTGAGGCTGTTATAGCTGCAGATTAAAGCTGCTGATTTATTTTGCCTTGTTATATTTGACATGGACTTAACACGCTAATAAATGTCACTGTAGACGTGCCAGAGTTGGCCAAAGGCAACAGTTAGAAAAGGAAAAACCCACATAACATAAATCATTCTACAACTTACGCTTGACCCTCGATACACACACACAAAATAAAACCTTCAGTTTTTGGGTGTAAAATAATTTAAAATTTAAAATTTAATTTTTCTGTATTTAATAAAATACACAAATAATAACAGCCGAGGATGGCCTTTGTGTCTCACTCTTGTTTTTCCCTAACCAAAGTTTTCATTTAGCAAAAATGTTGTTTCGCTCCTCAAATCAACCAGAACTGAAACTCAATAACAAAGATGCTGAATGTCCAGTTGTGCTTTTCCTGAGTGGGAAGAAGGTGTCAGCTCTATCAACATCCCCAGTATGTTCAGAAACATATGGCTGTAGTGTTTTAGTTGGCTGTGGATCAGGAAGTAGAGCGGTCGCACACAATCCTGGTGTCGGTTTTTGTTCCCATGCAGCGGGCGTGTGAATGGGTGAATGAGAAGCAGTGTATTAGTATTATAGTAGTAGTATTAGTAAAGCAGAAAAGTGCCCTTTCCTGCAGTCATTGTTATAACATCCTGCTGATTAGCTTTGTAACAACCACTCCAGCTTCTCTTGCTTATATTAAAGGGACACTCCAGAGAGGCACTGGTCATGTGTTGAGTACAAGGAGTGAATCAAATTGTAAAATATGCAAACTCACATTTTCATAAATAAATACATGTATTGCTGATATAACAGCTGTGCTAGTGACACAGCACTGGCACCTCTCAGTGAACATAGAGCACCTGTTACATCCTCTAGATGATGTGTTTCTCCCTGTCAGGTATAAAATGCATTTTTAATTTGTGTTTTATTTTCCTAATTATTTGTTTGGTTAAGGAAACACTCTGTTGTTAAAACTGATGAGAATCACTGATGAAAAGATTCACGATGAACGTGCCTGTGAATCGCTTCATCATCGTCTAAAGACACCGTTTGTTCTTCCACAGGCAATAAAACACTGAGGTGTCACCAACCGATGAGTCCATACTTAATCTAATCCTTAAGAATCAATTTCCTTCTGGGAAGTTGGCCACAGCTCTTCTTAGGACTGAAAATGCACAAGTCAGTTTGAATGTACAGAATTTATAACAGAGCTTAGAAGAAAAATCAATGTGCTGACATATACTGTGACATACTAAAGAAAACAAAGGTGTCTTCTCTGTCTTCCTTATGTTAAATGTCCTTTACTACATTATTTAGTGGGCTCAGGCAGGTCCAATCAAAAGTAGCTAATCAGCTGCACCGCTAATGGTCACTTGAGGCACATTTAGACAACATTTAAGTGTGACTACGCTGATTTCTAACTTGGCTTCTGTGCTTCTAATTTGGGGAGTACACATACATGAATAGCATTAAAATTCTTTATGTCTTCCCTATTTTGGATAAAAACATTTCTCAGTTTCAAGCTGGAAAACTTCCAGTGATTTGATATGGAGGAGTTTTTCTGTTTGCTCATACTACAGAGACTGAAGTATCTACAAACCTGTTTCAGGTTACTTAATCTGAAATGAAAAGTCTTCCAGGTTACAGGTACAGAGAAGTTTAACGCCCATGTATCTCATACGTATTATCGCCAAACTAGACCCATGGGAAGCATGTTGAAAATTAGTGAAATTGCCCTTTAATCTGTATCACTGCAGACTGTGATATTACCTTTTTCTGCCTATTAAATATTGAAAACATTGAATAAGTTAATAACTTAAAGTAGGAGGCAGAGCATTAATGTTTCATCAAACACGAACAGCATATCTCATCTGGAGATTGTTAAGAACATTGACATTCGGTTTATTTCACACCGTATGTTAACAGTACTGATGCATTTAAAATGTCAAGAAATAATTGGGTGAAAAAAACAAAGTCGCTAAAAGGAAGGGGACAAAAGATCACTGAACAAGACCTTAAGCAACAAAAGCCACACAAGGTCTGAGTGTACTGAAGTGGCCTGAATCTATCTGCCACTGTTCCACCACTTTTGTCCAGAGTCTGTCACGGTCCCAGTTTTCCTCCTGCCTGTCTGTCCCTCACATTCCTTATTTGGTCTGTTTCCTGCCTCTCTCCTCTCTACCAAATTGCTCACTAATTACTTGATTGCTCGCACCGGTTTGATTCCCTCTCCTTATGAGCAGATCTGTTTGTCTCCTACCCCCGCCAGATAGTCTAATATCCTTGAGAGAGAAACTACTATCCAATGCTACTTTTGGACTGTTTACCTGTTAACCCTAACCCTAACCCTGGACCCTGCCTTTGCCTGACCCACTGGTACTGTGAATTTTGCTCCCCACCTGATCTTTCCTTTCTCTAAAAATAGGCCTGGATTTAAAATCCAAAACCCAAACAGGAAAAACCTGAGACTAACAGCACCAGAAACACTCAGGTAAAGGCAGTAATCAGGGCAGTTTAATACACAACAAGAGTCTAGAGTCTTGGGTTGAGGTTCAGGCCGAGGTTCAAGCTCAGACTTCAGATTCAGATTCAGGTTTAGGTTTAGGCCCAGCCACAAACAGACCTGGAAAGCTGTGGAACAAAACAGCAGAAAATCTGGCAACTGGAGGACTAAACAGAGGGAGATAAATAAACCTGAACACACAGAATGACAGGTAATAGGTAGATTGTACCAGTGCAGGGGCGAATCCAGGCAAGTAAAGAAGGGTTCAGTGTCACCTACTTATTTATGTTTTTAAACATTTGACACATTTTTTGCTTTACTGAATCAACATTTGGCACAACAAAACAGTCTAACAGCTGCTCTTCACCCTGCAGGACACTTAACTCACAGCTGTCCTCCATCTTTCTCAGCAGCAGCAGTGATGCATTCGTCTACGTCTTAATTTCCGGCAGACTAGACTCAGCTAAGACCTATTTCTGCTCTCCACTGGTCAGTCATAGATTTCACCACATTCCTATATTCTGTCGAGTCCGGTGTCACATAGAAACTTTATATCAACTGTTGACGTTCAGTCCAACGGGGCCTTGTGACTGTTGTCCCTCTCCATGGTGCTGAACCCTGTACTGTCCTGCAGCCTAGAGTCATACTTGCTGTAGACCGATGTATGTACGTAGTTTAAAGCTGCGTCATCTGCTCCATTGTTCACACACCTTCTTGTGTAGTTGGCAGACGCTTTTATCCAAAGCAACTAACAAGTCAGATACAAAGCAGCAAAAATTTAAGTCAGGGAGAAAAACTGTAAAGCAAAGCATTATCAAACAAAGTGTGTCAATTTCATGAGATGTAAGTGCAGGAAAGGAAAGTTTTTTTTGTGGAAAGTGCATTTTAAGTGCATAGAAAGTTATGGAAAAAAATTTTTAAAAATCTCTTCTTGAATATTATATTGGGAGTGAGGCTGCTGACCGTGCAGAGTTCAGTAGCTCATTCCACCATTGTGGGACCACAGAGCTGAAGAGCTTTGCCATATTTTTTTTTGTTTTGTGATGGGACCACCAGACGCTGTTCATTGGCAGAGCACAGTGGGTGGGAGGGAATGTAGATCTGAATAAGGGAATTGAAGTAGACAGGTGTCGTTGAGTCGACTTCTCTGTGTGCAGAGTCAGAGCTTTGAATCTGATGCAGCTACAGGAAGCTAGTGCAAAGATTTGAGTAGCGAGGTGATGTGTGTTCTTTTTGGCTGATTAAAAATTAGACGTGCTGCTGCATTTTGTATCATGTGGAGGGGTTTGATTGTGCATGCCGTTATTGCCGTGATCGAGACGAGATATGACCAGTTAGCAGACGAGGACCTAATGCCTCTTCTTCCAGAACACCTAGAATAACATGACAGAAAACTTTAACAACATGACAGAAAAAGACATGGAGTCATCTGATGAGGAAATAACAATGGTACTGTTGCACAGCAGACTGGCCTGCGACAAAAACAGCATAAATGGTACATGGGGCCCTTAAATCAAGCAATGCCTCTGCCGAATTTACAAGCAACGCTTTAAAATTACAGTAGCAGTATAGAGGTACCATGTTGCGTGTCCAATTGTGTAGTTAAAAGCAAGTTTATCTTCAGTCTAACAGGGAACGTATGTTGAATTACTGCAACCAAATGCTAATTAGATATTTAATGGTGTCTCCATTTTATTCCTGGTGCCCTGGAAAACGTTCACCTTGCTTGATTTATCATGCGACTGTGTCACTGGACAGGAAGTTTAATTAACAAACCTCATGGACTAGTTTGTTCTTCTCTTTAGCAGGCATTGAATCCTTTCAGATGCCTCTTTTCTCTGTTGCTTCTCTTTGTAATTGTCGTCTTGTCTGACAAAGAACCAGACAAGATGTAGCACTAAGCTGTAGAGTAGAGCACTGACTCTCTCCTTCACTTTCAGGTCATAAAGCCTGCATGAAGCCTATTATGTGTGTTTAAACCCAATAGTTTTATGGGATGATTGCTCATAGATAAATGCTCTTTGTGGCTGTTCCATTGATAATAATATCATCGCTGTTTAGAATGCAGCTGATGCTCTTATAACTTCTCACCCACCATGTTGACCTATGTGCCTGCTGTGCTCCTCATATCACTCAGTGGTTCCATGTTAATTTCCCTGGAGGAGTCAGCCTCTGCATATAAATGGTTGTAATGAAGTCAGGTGATGAAAACCTTTCTTAAATTTGTCTTATGGACACAGTAGCTGCACAGACAAAGCTTACACTTGGGGTTTGTACGATGGATCTTTTGACTGTGCCTCCTCCTTCTCCTGAAATGATGCTAAAACTGGTGACAATGAAAAGAAAACTAAAAAGAATGACTTATAATAAGCAAACAAACAGTGTAATCCTCCTCCTCATAGCTTCACACGCTACATGGGTGAATGTCACTGAGTCACCCTTCATATGCAGTTTAGTGAATGTAAATCTTAAAATCTGAGCAATATCTGATGCTGAGCAGTCAAGCTCCTGGCAGCCAATTAAAAAACACACTCTCATTTAGAAGTGCTGATGCAAATGTGTGTCTGGCATGATGGAGGGACCTTGTGCACTGGTAAATATTAATGTATATTTGTTATATGATGTCAGGAAATATGTCAGGCATGGCTTCGCATGACACCCTACCTCTACCAGGTTGTCTCACAGTAGTTCAAAGAAAATGTATATTGTCAAGCCTGATGTTTTCCACATCTTTAAATATGGTTTATTGAAGACTTTCATATATAAAAGACAATCATCTGGGATTTTGTTCTCTCTCTTGTATTCCCACAGGAGCTGAAAATGCCTCCTATGATTTACCCTTCTCCAAAAACACTGACACACAGTACAGTATATCAGCTGCAGCCTGTACAAAGCCAGAGCTGCCAGAGGTCTGTTATCTTCCTGACTTCCCTGAACTTGTGTTTTTAAGGCCTAGCTGGAATCATAAATGAAGCAGGCTGACAACCTCACTGATAACAGAGATGAGCTGGGGCCACGGTGTGAGATTATGTGTGTTGTATATGCGGACGCCATTGTCCCACTTTAAACAGCTTCTTTTAAAGCTCTGTGTAGTGAAAGAGTGATCGAATATTTCAGAATATTACTAAAATAGTCAGATATGTAATGATCTAAATGTAGGTTACTGGTCAACTACACTGCAGACTATTGCAACTAAAAAAAACAATTTTCAGAGTACTCCATGTGTTGAGTACTTGGTCGTTCACTTGAAAAATTAATGTCCTTCTTAATCTGCCAGTCTAATAAATATAAAATCACACACTGCTGGAAACAGGATATTAATCTACAGTGCTTCTTCACTTATATTTCATCTTTCACATGCTTGCAAACAAATGATATTACAGCTGCTTGTGATTCATGCAGCATTAAGACTTGGCCTGTGCTCATACATTACAAATATTACACTAACACCATATGCTCTGATTTTGTGACAATTAATCTCATTAGCTGCTAAACTAAACAGAGAGAGTGTAGCTGTGGCATTTACCACATTTAATACACTCATGAGTGGCCTTTTGTTTTTTAAGACAAACACTCATCAGGGGGACAACACAGAAAAATGCCTCCAACTAGGAGGCTCAGCTTCTGCAAATATATTATCTGCAAGTTTTTGCATTAAACTACGGGAGTAAGATGCATTTATATTAAAACTTTGTTGATTTGCCATTTATACTTGAATTGTTCATCCACAGACCCACAAAATAAACCAATAATGGATGCTAACATAACATAAAACACACTTACATTTCAAATCTGTCACAATAACTCCATGTGGAACTCAGGTGCACAACTTAATGTAATTGCCCTAAAACAGAGTAGCAAGCCCATTTAAGTCCTGTCCTGTACAGCAAGAGATTACAATAACATGGTTAGGGTTCTATGCTAGCATTACCTTAATAATCAGTTGAAAACGCAGCCATCCACAGCTTTTTTCTGAACTTTATATGACACCTACTACCACCGCACTGATTATTTTACAGAATGGACATCCATCACCAATTTTCCCACACAGCTCTCCACCAACAACAAATATCCAAAAGGCAATTAGCAGGGTCTTGACAGAATAACCACAACTGGCTCATTGTTGCCTCCTGTGACCAAAGTTTGTAATTACATAAAAGTACATGGTGAAACTTTTATAATAAGAAGTTCGTTTCAGACCCAAAAATTAGATCATCTTTAAGATCAAGAAATAATAAACTACCCAATAATGACACATTATACTTAGTTCTGAATAAGGGTTACCTCAAACTCTTTAACATAAACCTTAACAAAATTAGCTTATTCATCATCAACGTGTTTTTAAGCCTTTGCTTGTCATTTATTATTTATTGAGCTTGAGGCCACTTTCATGGAATATCAATAAATGCATGAATAAACAGTGAATTAACATTGCTTAACTTAAGCTCTGTGGAGTATGAACTAATCACATATTTGTGATTTATCTTTTGTTAATGGCGAGCAACAGAAATTCATGATACATGTTTTATTAATTGATTTATTAGATCATCAGAAGTCATGCATTAGTTAAACATTACTGAAGTATATGATTTGTATCCTTATTTTAAAGTGTTAAAATATACATTTACCCTCAGGCTACATAGATATCTTACATACTGCAGTTTAGTCAAAATAACATGCACTGCTAGCATGCTAATGCTCACAATGAGAAAGCTAGAGTGCTGAACTTTGGCAGGCTAAAAATGCATTCTTCTAAACTGGTTAGACCATGAAATATCAGAAAATATTGTGTTGTTTAGCTTATTGGACACATATCAACAGGCATTAAAAGAGTTAATTATTGAAAAGGATATGCTTCTTTGAATAAAAGGCCAAAGATCTGTGCAATTTTCTGGCATCATATTACATGAGATCGTGGCAATAGCAGGCAGCAGTTTTTACTG
>OMLM01015836.1:12191-35754 GCA_900302695.1 Helostoma temminkii | reverse complement strand
TCTTTCTCTCTCTCTCTCACAAACACACACACACCCCCACACACACACACACACACACACACACACACACACACACACACACGGATGAAAAACATTCAGCACCATGGACAGAAACACTTGGCTCTGACCTTCCTCGCTGCTCGTCCAGCCTCTTTTTCCTCCATCTGTGCTTTTCTAAATGCAAAAAATGATCAAGACTGATGTTCCCAGAAAAACACTCCGTAATATAATTAACAACAACAACAACATAAATACTCGATATTACAAGAGTGGATGTTGTGTTATCAGTCTGCCTAATCTTGTTCCCCCTCATCGATCTGTTGTGAGCTGTAGTGAAATGTTGCCCCATCTCCTGCAAGCTTCCCTGTAGGACAAGAGCAAAGGAGAGGGAGAAAATCAAAGTGTGTGTGTGTGTGTGTGTGTGTGTGTCTAAAAGATGGTAGGTCCAATGCTGGGCTCCTTTCCAACAGTTGACAAGGCAGAAATGAGCACAGACACTGAGCCACAGTGACTGATCACATCTTGTCTACACTCCTCTATCATCCCACACTTCCAAACCAACCACTGTTTGTACACATTACAATTGAACAGGCGCATGGAGAGAGTCACTCTCTCTGGGGGCTCATTAAACACATATTGTATCAAACCTCTTTATATTTGTCTCTCTGTGTTATTTTTCCTCCCTAGTTCCACAACCTGCAGGAGCTGAGGCACAGTGCTTCTCTGGCCAACAAAGTCTTCATCCAGAGAGACTACAGTGAAGGAACCACCTGCAAGTTTCAAACCAAGTTTCCCTCAGAGCTGGAGAGCAGGGTGAGGAGACAGGAGCCTGTGACTCTGGGCATTTTAAATGAATGGACCTATAATACATTTTATGTTTATTGTAGCCAGCCATACACTGTTGGATGTAGTATATATTTGTTATGGTGTAATGTAATGTAATGTGCACAGACAATTTAGTGACTGGATCCTTGCTGCACCTTCATAATGAAGGAATTAAGGTGATTAATATTTCCCAATTTAAAATAAAAAAGAGAATATCTTCATTTTCTTTATGTTGGCAGAGCAATCAGTAAGTAAATGCAAAGAAACAGAAAGTTATTCTCATTAATCGTTTATTTTTCTAAATATGATTCTAAAACTTTATGCTCCTCAATTGTAATGTGGTTTTTTTTAAGACTTTTTTTTATGATTGTACAAAAAGTTGATGTTTTCTTTGGTGAGTTATTAACAGAGGCAACATTCTGAAAATAAAATACATAACTACACTTAAAAAAAAGCTATAGCACAAAACAATAACCCAGAGTGTGGTGTGCTCTTCTCTACATGTTAAACAGTTACTTGAATTTGTTAAATGTTTCTACCCAGTCCCTCTGCTCATCATTCTGTCCTGCATGTGTGTCCAGATTGAGCGGACACTGTTTGAGGACACTGTGAAGACACTGAATAACTACTACGCAGAGGCAGAAAAGATTGGAGGACAATCCTACCTGGAGGGGTGTCTGGCCTGCGCTACAGCTTATCTTATTTTCCTCTGCATGGAAACGCGCTATGAGAAGGTCAGACTGATCAAACTTGATGCATTTTATTGGTCCAGTTTTCTTTTTAACTTTACTTGTTGTGTGTGTGTGTGTGTCAGGTGCTGCAGAAGATAGCCAAGTACATTCAGGAACAGAATGAGAAGATTTATGCTCCCAGAGGTCTGCTCATCACAGATCCCATAGAAAGAGGAATGCGTGTTGTATCCTAAGCACTAGCGTTCATCTTTTCTGTCTCATTCATTATACTTCAAAGCAAATTCTTTTTACTTAACTACCTTCACCAGATAGAGATTTCCATTTATGAAGACCGGGGCTCCAGTGGCTCCAGCTCAGGGAGCAGCTCTGTGTCTGGCAGCACTGCTCGATGACTTGGTTCTTCCTGAAAACTATGTCCCACCTTATCACACACAGCCCTGATCATTCACAACCCTAGAGGACAATCTAGACCAATGATCCCACTCCTGTCCCAACACTTACATCCAGAAGTTATGCTAACACAAAGAATCCACCAGTTTTTTAGTACCTGCCATCACATGCTTAGGTTCCTAAGTGTTTATACCAGTAAATTCTTGCAGTGTGCGCATGTGTTGATACAGCCATGTTAGGATGTAATTGTCTCAACTAACAGAACAAAATAAGGTAGCTGGTGATACTTGGTGTTATCATACCTTCCTGTCTTGTCTGGTAGCTGAGTAAAGGACGGAAGGATGTTGAGACAGGAGTGAAGACCACAAACCTCACTCAACCTCATACCTCAGTCACCACAGCTGCACCACACTGACCAGATCAACTACAGCCACACCCTGCCCTTAAGAGACCAACCAGGAAACTGGGCTTAACTCAATAACCCTGCACACCAGACACTGGCTTTAAAATGTCATGTGTAGTGCTGTCTGTGTTTACAGACTCTAGCAAATTAAAGATTGGACAAGTTTCATCTACCCAGATTCCACATAAACTGTACAGAACCTCCTTCTCGCTCATCTCTGCTGTAAATTGTGCTCTGTGGTAGCAGATGAATGTCATTGAGCCTGTCCATGTATATAATGTAGCAGCTCTTCCATCTCTCCCATGAAGCCTGTGTTTAATTTATCAGACACACAGACAAGTGCACAATCTAAGTACTAACCTCTTGGTTTCAATGAGTGAGACCAATTCTTCCTAAATTTTGATTATGCAAAAACATACTGTGCATTAAATGCAACAGTGAGTAGACACAGAATGGGTCAAAAAGTCTTCCTAAATCATCCTCGTAGTGTTTGAAAATACACTAAACCCATCCTTGATCTCTGAACAAACTTCCAAAGAACAATAACTGCCAAACACTGGCTTACAAATGTGAATGTGTCTTTTACTTTGGTGATATTTTGTGCAAGAACAAAGTTTCGTACTGCTTTTTGTTTGATACACATGGCAATGAGGTATATGACTGGTGTCAAATAAATAGTTACATCACAGCTGCACAGAGCTCATCTTTCTTTACTATACATAGGAGACGTCCCTTTTGGCAGACATTTGGAGACAGGCACTTGTACTAGTCAAACATGTTATATGAATAATAAATCAAATGCTTGCATGCGCTTTAAAAGGTAGTGGTGACAAACTCAACACTTAACTCAGTAGCTTTTCTCAGTTCAAGATTGATGTTTTGTGCCTTCTAGCTTATTATTTAGGTTTTCTGCCTGGTGCTTTATTTTTCTGATTCACTTTCACAACCTTTCCAAAAATACTGACAAATCAACTGTACATTTCTTACCCACTGCCAGACAGCTGGCAAACACAGTTAGCTAGCTGAACGGATGATTTAACAGTATGGCAGAGAAGCTGATGAAACAAAGCAAACATCCATCCAACTTCCTAACGTGCAATTTAGATACACGATAATATTTCAGTGTTGTGTCTACAGCTTGTTCAACTGCCCTAAAAAAAACCCAAAAAGTCTTGTGTGACATTATGTCTCTGTGTCTAATGCTTGACATCCCTTTTTGTTATGAGCTTATTTTAGAAGACATTGTCACATGTCTATACAAAATGACAATAGTAGTAACAAATAAATTAGAAAGCCTAATTTGTGTAGCTTTGGTCAGGGAAGTTCATTCACATGTTCATGCACGTTTGATTACATGACACTACCAGTACCTACAGGGCATGGTACTGATGTAATCACTTAAAAGAAAACACTTTTGCATGCACCAAACAGGAAATCCAGATGGCAATATGTATTCTGATAAAACAGTTGTAGTGTGTCACTGGAGGTAAAAATCTTTTCACCAAGCAGCATCATGCGGTGCTGGATAAAGGCAGTCTTACTGTATCATTGTTATCCTGAAGACTAGTATCTCTTGAGATGTGACAGTGCTGAGAAAACCACAACACACTGTAGTACAACTGTCTTAAAACAGGATGCTTGAACTGTGGAGACAGCTATGGACTGGATGCCATCATAAAATGGGGCCATCGCTGCGTGATTGGACAGAACAGTGGAGAACAAGATAAAGTGGTGGATCAGAGGAGGAACAGAATAAATAAAAATGGAATTAAAATGATAAAAAGCAGAGGAGGAGAGTAATCACACAGAGGAATAAAAGAATTCAATACAATTTCCTTGTTTGCATCAAACACAGAGTTCAGGTCTCTTTTTCTGAAACCACTCTTTTTCTCTTTTTCTCTATTTGTTTGAGCTGGCTGCACATTTTAGTGCATGTCACCACGTCTTAAAACACACAGGCTGAACTCTTTTGCATTTGTAGCTGTTAGATGAAATGCTTACACGTTTATATATGGAACATTGTGCAGTGTCTCAAAGTGCTGAACACACTGGACTTTCCTGCACCTGTGAAGTGATAATGTGACCTATTTGGCAGCAGTTTATTTATGTCTGCCATATTACACAAAAACAACTACAAACCAGCAATAGCTGCAAGAGACCTCATCAGTTATAGCTCATGATAAAATGTTAAAGAAAAAATACATAAAAATACTCACAGAGTAAAAAAAAGAACAAGAATACCATTTTAAAGCACAGACAAAAAGAAAAAACATGTTTTCTGTAAGATCATTCACCAGTAATTGTACAGTATTTGGTGTAATTATCCTCAAAGATCTGTAGAAACATAAAAATGAAAGAAAATTTAAAAGAAAATTCATGTTTCATTTTGAATGACTTTTCATTAAAAAAAAAGGAAAAAAGCTACATACCTGCACAGCGGCCATTTTTGACAGTAAAGCCTTTACCGCACTGGAAAAAGAAGAAAGAAATTCATTTGAACCAAGTATTTTAGTTCCCAAACAGTAACTGACCGACAGAGTGCAGACATAATGAATCAAAAAGAGAGACTGAGATTTTCTGTTTATATTTCCTTTTAAAACAAAATTAAAGGGGGGCAGAGAAAGACTGTGGGGCGTTGGATCACTTCATAGCACTACTGATTGGAACATTACCTGTGCTCATAATTCATGTCGGTGATCCATACTGCCTACCTGTGTGTCATTGGCAAGCATGGACATTTCCCCTTGTTTGGGATAGGCGACTTCCACCACCGAGTTCATTTCACCAGGCTGAAGGGTTCTAGTGACGGAGCTGCCGTCTGGCCAGGACACCTCCAGCACCTTCACCTCATCATTTCCTGGGAAATCAGAAAAATCACTGAGGGAAAACAAACTTTTTGTCATTTTAAATGTGTGAAGGAAGAGTTCAGTGGAAGAGTTCAGTGTCAGTCTTGTTTGCTTTCTTGCTGAAAACTACATGAAAACACTGGTATCACTTTTCCTTTTAATGTTTAACTGGACCCAGGAAGTAAGTAGCTTAGCTTAACAGCTAGCCTGCCTTTGTGTGTCTTCATTACATACATAAGATATTTTCTAAACTGATGGGAGTACTCCTTTGAATCCAATACTACTAATAACAAAAATGTCTATACTGAATTCAATACACTCTACTAGTAATAATAATGGAAAATATTTATACAGGAAACTACCTAAACCAAAATGTGCCACAGGCTCCATCTCACACAGGTACCCGGAGCCTCCGTCAATGATGCGTGTGTGAGCTCCACTCTGATTGGTGAAGGCTGTTACCTTGGCACCTCGGGCAAAGGAGCCAAACTGTGTGCGAGGGATGACTCGCAGCCAGTTATTGGATGAGCCCTGACAACAAGGATGACAGGTTGTGAATAGTCAGAGCCACGAACACACACACACACACACGTGCACAAACACACACACCTGTGTGACCTTGAAGACAGAGATTGGCTGCTGGGCACTCTCTCCGTGTGCCAGCAGCAGGTCCAGCTGTCCGTCCCCATCCAAGTCTGTCACAGTGCCACCTGTCCCAAACACAGAGAGCTTTCACTGCGCTGACCTACATTAGACTAGATCTGACTGTGTCTGGCAGCTGTGTCTCTGTAGATCTTGTTCAAACTAACAGGAAGCAAACATATTACATATTTAGATTCGATTACATCACCTTCAGAATAAAACCCCAGTGTTCTGGGCTCTGGTTTTACAGATTACTGACCTGTTCCTCGCCCCTGAGGCTCTGCAGCATCTCCAACATTAAGCTCCTGGATCAAAGGATCTGCATTAGGTCTCCTTGATACCCTGCAAACAAACATGCAGGATTATAAAAATATAGTCTAAACAAAAATTATTAGTGACAATTTCTTGCATTCAATATTACCTGAAGAGCCTGTTAGGAGCATGGCCTCTATAGGCAATATTGTTAAAAAACACCTCCAGCTCCTTGTCATTATCAAAGTCTGCAGCGATGACTGTGCGAATAGGGGAGGGAGCGGCAAACCCCCCAGTCGCAATATTCTGCAAGAACAATACATAATTGTTTTCAAAGTTTTTATAGTTCACATTAATTTATTGTCCTTCCTGCCCAGTTCTGTGACCGTACCTGAAATTTTGAGTCGCTGCCCTGCAGGAAAAGTCTGTGTGGACCGTTCCAGTTGCCATAAACGATATCTGTCTTTCCATCACCATTGAAGTCAGCTAACGCTACTCCTCTGCCATGCTGGTACCGGTCTTCAACACCTTTACACATGGACAGAGTGTCATGTGTATGATATTGCCAGTGTGGAAGAACTAACAAATTATGTTTGGCTACTTTGAAAAAAATTTGTGAATGTATGACATCTAGTGGTGGTAATAAAGACAACTGCAGAAATGTTCAATCGTCTGCTAAGTTTCCATGAAATAATAAATAAATTTTAATAATGCCTTCTGTGCTGTTTTTGCATGTGTAAATTTTTTAAAAGGTATATTTAGACAGTTTAAGAATTATGCTTATTTTCTTTTCTTAAAGAAAATTCTTGTCTTGTCTTAAAGTAAAATACTGGGAAAAAAATGTTAAATTTAAAGCTAATATTTGTGTTTCCCAAAACATTTAACTCTGTTTTTAAAAAAATGATAGGTAGAGGTAGGTATTAAGACACCACTCCTTAAAATATATTCTGATTCATTTTCTCCTCTCCCAGTGTCACCTGCTTGTCGGGCAACATCGGCAAACGTCCCATCTCCATTGTTCTTGAAGAGGAAGTTGGGCCCATTCTCATTGTCACAGAAAACATCAGACCTCGACTGGCTCAGAATCGGTCCAACCACGACACCACGACCACCTGCACAACACGCAAACTTTGAGGGCTTCATCTATTTCCACCAGTTTGAAAACATCACATACTTCGCTCCTCCACCGTGACTCCTGACCTGTAAATTTGTTGACTCTGGCCTCAACAGCCACGTCAGACAGAACGATGCTGCCTTTGGTCACATCACTGGCAGCCTCATCCATTTCTAGAAGAGCATGCCGACCGATGTTGCCACTGGCGTAGTTGGCCACGTAGATTGAGTAACGGCCTGTTCCCTGTAGAGCAACAACAGGCGAAGAAGAGAAAGATTTTATTAATCTGAAATCTAAAAAAAAAGCTGAAAAAGGGTGAAATTTCTAAACGAGTTTATAAAGTGGTTTTACTGACCTTTCTGTCGACACATGCCACAGAACGTCCTGCCATGTGATTGGCGACACCTCGACGCACGTTGAGTTCGTCACTCAGAAGATCTTCAAAGCGCCCGTTCCGAAACTTGAAGAGCTTGTCTGAATAAGTTGCTCGTCCTGCGTAAAAAAAGTCAGTTATCACAAACATCAATCAATCATCTGCCTGTTAATGGGACAATGGTTTTGAAGACCACGTATTTACCAGAATAGGCATTGTTTGTGTTGAGAAAGTAGATCTCCTCTCGTCCATCTCCATCCACATCGCAGGCAGTAACTCCAATAGCATTTCCTACTGGGTCCCTCAGTGCATAGTATGGAGAGTTGACATCATCAACAGCAATGTTTAACAGCCTGTTTTGAGTGCGGTCGTACTTCAGAACGAGGTTGGGCCCATTGTACCTGAGGGAGATGTGGTTTGTTCGCACAATTTCAGCAAAATCTCCTGCAAAGTGTAACACACCAACAGCTGTACACTGTTAATCCATCAGCTCTTCTGTCACACTCACCCTGCCACCACCACTTCCAAGTCACCATCACCATCCACATCTGTTACCGCCATCCCATAGTTGAGCTGTGCTGGATTGTGCAGACTGTCATGAGGAAGCATTGTCTGTGTTACAACCTGGAGCATGGGCTCAGAGCTCTGGGCATGGGACTGATGCCAGAGTCCAAGCAGAAGGAGCAGCAGATCTGAGCCCCACATCACTGCAACCTGTTGGGACACAGAGGAGGGCGATGGTGATGCATTATAGTTTACTACTAACTGTTAAAATGTCTTTTTCACAAAGCAGGACAAACATAATAAAGACAAGCAAACATTTTGCATAGAGATAATGTGTGTTCCTGACAAGATCACATTTTAGTATTTTTCAGTAAAGCAGAATGTGTCATTAGGAATTAAAGGAGCTTCAACACCAGGCTCAGCTTCCTTCTCATTTCTGTGTGTGTGGATGTGCAACGCTACATTGCTGGAGTCCTACATAATTAAGTAATACTATTAACTATTCATACAGAACCTTTGAAACTAAGAGTTATAATTGGGCTCACACAGCGATCAATTACATTAAGAACAGTCGAAGTATGAAAAGCTGCAGTGATGAAGTCTGAAGTCTTACATCTGAGGAAGAATAACTTCTAGGTATATTTTATAAAATACTGCGTTAATTTAATATTGTTAAATTAAATTAACATAGTTCACTTTCAATATTGTTAAATAAGATAATGAACTATATAATAAGATAATGAGATCTCCTTTTACCCTGTTACCCGTGAAGCCTTTTAATCGTGTGCGCCTGGTGCTGAGCAGAGTCACATCTTATCTAAATCTAATGTAAATCTAATGTCTTACCTGACTACTGAGATTAACCGCCAGAGAGTAAAGACGCTGCTGTCGCGGTACTGCGCTGCTGATATTATATCATTTGGCAGAGACTGTCCATCTTACACAATTCGTGTTTTTTACGAAACAGCTTGTGTAACGTGTAGGGGATTGGCCAATCAGTTAAAGACATTTTAAATAATTAGGGTGTTGACCAATAACAGAGCCGTGTTTGTGTGCACGTGTCTGCGAGACGCGGAAGCTTGCTTTGTTTGTAGGCGCTGCTGTGTAAGCACAGTAAGGTAAAAGCGGAGATACGGTCGATTCACGCGGCAGTGCATTAATAATTATTTCTTCTATTAGAGACAGATGTCTTAACCTACAAAGACAACCAATATTCTGACAAGACGCAAACCCGACATTAAATAAATGTGCTCGTACAGTTCCAGCGAAATAGAAGGACACGATTTCCCAGAACGCCTTGCGCGGAAATTCGCTTGCGTCAGTAGCGCGACGAAAATCTGCTTCTAACAAACCAAACACAGGTAAGCTGAAAGAGAAACACTGTCCTGCGTGATTTTGTTTGTGAGTAGTGCGAATAGCGTGAATGAAAATTACATCTTGTGTTAGTTTTATATATGTGTTTCAGTAAACGGTTATTATAGCAGCATTAACGAGAGAAAATTTAGCTAGTTATAGTTGTTAGTAAGCTAATTGTAGCTAATGTTTGTAATGTTCTGTACGTGAGTAAGATAAATGCATCTTGTTCAAACCTGTTCATTATAAACGCAGGTTCAAGTCATTTTAATAGGAGATAATACTATCATAACAATAATACGGGACTCGTTAGGAAACTTTGAGGTTGCATTTCCTCTTCTGTTTCTGTCTCTCTGTGAATCAGATGTTTTAACAACACATCTAGTAATGGAGCTGGAACAGCCAAAGGAAGATTGTCCTCCATCCCAACCAACATCCACACCTCCTTCTCAGTCAAAGAGGCCAAGTCAGGCTTTATATGTTCCTAAACAACGAGTTTATGGCGCCAAAGACAAAGCTCAGACACAAGCAGAAGTTAAACCAAGACCCAGGCCTCGCTACACAGACAAGGCACGGAAGAACGCTAAGAATAAGAAGTCCAAGGCTGGAGCAGAGGAGGCGACAGCAGCTGCAGGAGAAGGAGATGCTGGTAAAACACAGAACAATGACAGCAAGCCTGATGCAAAAGAAGAGCAGCTACTAGATGAGGAGCTGGTGGCGAATGGTCAGGCTGAGTCGACGGACCTGCAGGCAGTTAACTCACGGCTAGAAACAACATACCTTCAGGAAGAAGTCGAGGAAGAGGACAGTTGGGACACTTTGTTCAATGATGAAGGAGATTGTCTGGATCCGCACCTACTGGAAGAGGTGAGAGCTTGGTCTAGATCTGGTTAAAGCACAAAACAAACAACAACAACAACAAACAAAATCACAATAACCAGGAAAACCTTAACCGTTCCCAGTATTTGTAAATTATTAGTTGCCAGATTATTTGCAGTCCAGGGTTAATGACCTGTATACCTTTCCTTTTCTTGTCATTTCCTTCTTTGTTCTCATCTCTCACTCTCATCACTTCTTCGCTCCCAAGCTGGCTGTTAAGGAAGGTAGAAAGAAGGAGCCAGTGCAGGAGTCCAGGTTCGATTACTACAACATGGACCGAGATGACGACAATGACGTTGATCTCAGAGAGGACGAACTGTCTCACATTGTGGAGATCTATGACTTCCCTCCTGAGTTTAAGACAGAGGACCTTCTCAAGTTGTTTCAGTGCTACCAGTATGTATAATTTAACATTAAGGCATTTAATGTACAGTATAATGGTTTTTCTGTGAGGTTGCATTTGACCTTCTCATTGTCATTTTATATATATATAAAACACTCGAAAGTTTTTTTTTTTTTTGGATTAAAAGTGCATTTGAGTATATAGAAAGTTACAGAAAAGTTCTGAAGTTTCTTGAATATTGGGAGTGAGGTTGCTGACCGTGCAGAGTTCGGTAGCTCATTTCACCATTGTGGGACCACAGAGCTGAAGAGCTTTGAATCTGATGTGGGCAACTACAGGAAGCCAGTGCAGAGATTTGAGGAGCAGCGTGACGTGTGTCCTTTTTGGTTGATTAAAAATTAGACGTGCTGCTGCATTTTGTGTCATGTGGAAGGGTTTGATTGCGCATGCTGGTAATCCCGTCAACAGGGCATTGCAGTAATCGAGACGAGATATGACCAGCGCCTGCACAATCAATTGGGTTGTATATTCAGAAAGGTAAGGTCTGATCTTTCTGATGTTGTAGAGGGCAAATCTGCATGCCCTAGAGACAGAGGAGATGTGTTCTGTAAAGCTCAATTGGTCATCAGTGATGACCCCCAGGTTTCTGGCAGACTTAGTGGGGACAATCACTAAAGACTTAATGTTGATGCTGATGTTGTAGTGTATTGATGGTCTAGCAGGGAAGACTAGAAGTTCTGTCTTGGAGAGGTTGAGCTGAAGATGTCTTTCCCTCATCCAAGTGGAGATGTCAGACAGACAGACAGACAGACATGCGTGATGAGACAGTTGAGTCATCCGGTGGAAAGGAGAGGAAGAGCTGTGTGTCGTCCAGATAAGTATAACAAAACCAGGCCAGAGCTGTTCCAGATATGCTCAAGTCAGAGAGTGTGGATAGGAGGATCTGGTGGTTCACTGTGTCAAAGGCTGCAGATAGATCAAGCAGGATTAAGACAGAGAACTGTCCCCTAGCTTTTGCAGCCTGCAGGTGCTGTTTCTGTAGAGTGACCACTCTTGAAGCCAGACTGGTTGGCATCAAGGAGGTTGCTCTGAGAAGGAAAATCAGAGAGTTGTTCAAAGCCTGCTCGTCCAAGGGTCTTGTTTATGGTCATTCTCTGAATGTGGGATTTCCCAATCCTGCAAGTGTTATTAAAATTAATTAAAATTAATGCAATGACAAAAGCCAGCTACTTAACAAGGTCATGCATGTGAGATCACAGAGACTGGACAAAGGTAAGTAAGACAGGCCAGGTGTGTGAATTATTTAAGTTTACATTAGATTCCCCTGAGTATTAGAATCTGTCAAAATGCCTTCAGATTCTTCAGTCATTGTTAAAACATTTGTCAGTGATGGACAGTTCTCGGTTAATGAAACCTCTGGTCATGAGTGAAATCTTTAATACTGTGCAGGATCCCTGGGATGGATAATACAAGTATGAGTAGTCTGCCTTCAGTTTTTGTAACATTTTCTTTACAGCTGCTTTTGTGTGACTTCATATTTTATTTTCAGACAGAGAGGGTTTGACATAAAGTGGATTGATGAAACACATGCCCTGGGCCTCTTCTCAAGTCCTATAGCAGGTTAGTGGAGCTCTGGTGAGAACGTCTTACTATAGACCAACCTCTGTAAATAGGGAAACTTTTTTTTTTTTACTAAAGACTCTAAAGTCTGTGTAAAGAGATTTCATTTTACAACTTGGCCAGTTGCACTCAAACTGTATTAACTAACCAGTCAACTATTTTCCATTTGAAGCCCGTGAAGCTTTAAGATCCAAACACCCACTGATGAAGTTGCGACCACTCTCTAAATCCTCCTCTGCCACAAAGGCCAAAGCCCGTAGCTGCTCAGGTACAAAACCATTGTTTTTAAAAAAAAATCTTTTTACATCTTTGTCAGTTTCTTCTTTCCGTCTTGCACATCTAAGTATAAAAAAGAAATATCTTTGTTCTCTTCTCATTTGTAGATTACCTCCTGCCTGCTAAAGAGAGACCTCAGACAAGTGCAGCACTGGCTCGCAGGCTTGTGATTGGTGCCCTCGGCGTAAAGAGCAGTCTTACAAAGGAGCAGCGTGATGCAGAGAGGAAGAAGCTCCAGGAGGCAAAAGGTACATTAAACACAAGTTTTTGCATTGCAGTGATTCCACCACAAGTGGGAGCTGTTTAGCTGTATACTTAACAGAAGGAAAATGAAAGTAAAGTTGGAAATTGATGCAAAGAGAACTTGCTCTCCATCCATGGCTGCACGCACCATAGCAGGCCTATAATCAGTACAACGGCCATTTCCCTTCACAGATGGATGGAACGTAAGTATATAGGCGCAGAAAACCACAAATGGCTGTCCACTGTGCAGACAGTCGGGAAGTCAGGGCCTTCACTATAGAAAACTAAAAAAAGCTCCTTTGTTCTTTCAGCACGCAGAAAAAAGTCAGTGCAGATGTGCATCACGTGCTGAACATTGTGTCCTTGGCAGGGGTGCCACGTATGGTTGCATCCAGAGATTAATTCAGTCACTTCCCTCTATGTGGCAAAGACAGTGAGCTAACTTTAGAGCATCAAATCAGCAAAGTGTTGTTTATCTAAGGGTTTGAGCTGATTGATATGTTCAACTGTCTGTGTGTGATTTATCTTTACAGAACAAAAACGTCTGGCAGCCAAACAGAGGGAAGATGCTTGGGAGGGGAAGTGATCGGACAGAAACAACCCCCCCGCTTTGCTTTTTAAACATTTTTTTTAGATTCTTTGAGTCAGCAGAGGCTAAAGACTTCTCCGTTCCTTCTTGTGCTCTGTTTTTCCTCAAATGGCCACTCCTCCTTACCACCACACTTCTCAAAGATGGATTTCCACCGGTTTTTCCTTTTTCCTGCTACAGTTCACAACCAGCTGCTACTTAGCATCTCATCTCTCACCGTGTGCTATCCTGCAGCGTTGCATCAGTTGAGAGCATCCCGCCACATTACCTCACCTTTATCCCCATATTTCATTCATGCAGGGACGGGTCTTTCACCTTCATATTTGTAACTATATAACCACAGTATGTCATCAGTAGGAGTCTTCTTTTTCAAACAGCACCGACAATGATAATAAGGTTGTCGTCTAAATTTAAATACACTTTTAGTAAACAAATCATCTCTGCAGCAGTTATAATTAAAGGCATATTTTATGGGTTGGATTAGCGATTTTGAATAATGTATATAGCACTGACACATTGAGATAATCCTGCTGTGTCTGTGTTATGCAACAACCACAGTAATTTTTCCAGCCAATATTTGGTAGATGTTTTGCCACATCAGTGTGACTACTCATTTTAACTAATTTACCTCTTCAAGACAAAGAACATGCTTTTATTTGCTACTAGAACATTTTGAAAAGTACATGCTGAAAATTCAGCAGAATGGTGTTTTTTTTTAGTGGCTGCACGGTCACGAATTTAACATTTGTAAAGTTAAATGAAACAGTTGAGCAGATACATTTTAATTTGTCATAGTGATGTGTTTTATTGAAATCGTTTGTTGAATAAATGAAGCTAATAAGAATTAAGGCACAATTTTCTATTTTCAATCCCAGCCTCAGTTGTGGTTTTCCACTTCAGTTTTTCATGTTGAAAAAATCCTGCAACATTGGAGTTCACCACAACTCTTTGAAACTGCTTCAGTAAAAAAACAAAAGAAAAATTGTGGTTCTAAATCTCAGTGGGTTGTTTTTATTCCTAGAAAGTTGAGGTTTTCACTAGACAGTATGTGTTTAATCAATTTTTTTAACCTCATAGTTCAGAGCCAGCATTCATAATTCACTAACATCTTCCCCTGACACATAGCTGGAGGCGTCTGCCCTCTGACGCTCACTGATCACAAACGATTCAACACCTCAGTCACTTTGTCAGCCAATAATTTAATCATTCTCCTGACAAGGAGGGAGAGCTGCAAGTTTGTCATTTGTTCTTAGTAAACTTTGTCTCAACTTCAAACTAAGATTTGCTGTTAACGTTTGGTTGTTAACTGTTGGCTGGGGAAGTGATAGCACAGTGATACAATAGCTTGTTGTGTACCCGTATGTTAAAATAGATATGGTTCTTGCAGACATTTAATTAGAGTATGATAGTGTGATATTTAGCTCAGCACTAACTGTTAAAGTCAGTGCTATCCAGTGTTGCTGTGACGAACCCAGACTGTGCAGCAGTTGTTCCAGTGGCGGAGGGCGACTGAGACACACAGCGCCACGTGGCTCCTAATGGGCTAATTAAAGTGCTGCAGCCTCAGTGCAGATGCCATTACATGTTCAGTTTTGTGTTTATTTCTTTTCAAAGCAATACTTCAGTATCAGTCTCACAACGTTATGCCTGTGCAATTCAGAAATACGTTGTATAGACATCTCTGTCTAGAGAAGGGGTTATTTTTGTAAGGTTAGTGGGTGATATGTTGCTTTTTTTGCAGGCAGTCTACTCACTAAATGCATCTGGCAGGATATATTTTGAAAATTGTGTACAGGTGGGGACAAAAAAAATGTACTAATGGGATTATCATTGTTTTTAGACAACTGTTTAACTCAGCGGAGAAGTGATTAAAATTAAATCTTAAATTTTATGTTCAAGTGGCTATTGATGCCTGTGGTCCAGCATTTGGTAATAATTTACTTTTGAGTTTTCTCAGAGACTTGAAGCAGACGGATGGAAATGCTCAGAACAATGTTACTTGAATATTTTATAAACTGTTCAGTCTTGTTTTGCTTCTGTCTCAAAGTTTTTGATTGTTTTGCAGAAGTTGGTCAGTAAAAACACAGAAAAATAAATTTTCGAGTAAACTGAAAAATTTCTTATTGCCTTTTCTTTAGCATTTTCTTTAACTCTGATAAATATAAAATATAAAAAAAATAACATAATAACTGGTTGAACCACCTTTGGTGCCAATAACCTCAGTCAAGTGCTTCATGTAGATGTGGAATAGACCTGCACAACATCCTCACAGATCTGCTTCAGCTCACATATATTCTTAGAACGTCAGGTCTCCTGCTGGTGGACAGCCACCCTGACATACTCTTGGATACCCTCATAAAGTTGGCAATGCATTTTCTTCTCCATGATGGCAGACTGTCCAGCTAAGAGGCCACAAAGCAGGTCAAATTCTTGATACTCCCTCCACCATTCTTCACAACATTGCAGTGCACCAAGTTTGCCAAAGACAACCTTGACACTTCACAAAGCTACTGGGAGAAGCTGTGTGGACTGATGAAACTAAGGCTGAAGTGTTTACTGCATACTTATGTGCTCTTCTTTTGTATACATTTGAAGTAAAATGTGCGGTGGCATGTAGCTCAGTTGGCCGCCTGTCAACTTCAGGGTTAGTGGTTTGATTTGACGGACCCTTTGGATAAAAGTGTGTCAAATGACTTAATATAGATGTACTTCTTGCAGCCAGGCCTCAGCGGAACTCGGTGCACATTTGACCCACAGAGAGCAAATGTGGACACGCTTTCAGAGGTGGACCTCCCTGTGCGTTGTTGTTATACATATACTGTACAGCCTGAAGCTGCTCTCTACCATCACCGTGTGAGATCTGAACCATGCCCATAATCTCATGTTTTACTTTGGCTTCACGAGGAGGTGATGTACCATAGAGAGGTTTGCACAGTGCCTTACACACAATCAGTAGATTACACAAACACAAACCACTACTGAGCAATTGGTGGTTAAAAGTGCCAGCTTGGCCCTACATGTGCTGCACAAAAGCACTGTTATGTCACAGAGAAAATGAAATGTGCATTGTCTGAGCAAAAGAATAATCCAATGCCCCACCACAACAGAGGACTTGGGTGGTGTGCTTCCTACCACCAAACACTGTCAGTAAACACACTTCACATCACCCCCTCGAAACTTTTCTCCAAATTACACTATCACACAGACTGTTCACCACTGAGAGCCGTTGTTACTATAATGTTAAATTTGTGCTTAAGTGTCAGACAATGTGTAAAAACCTCTGCAGTCACTTAACATCAGCACCAGATTATGTTTAAAAATTATTAAGAAACACACCCTTCCATGTTTATTATTCTTTTTGTTTGTTGCTGCAATTTTCTTTAGCCTGTTATGTCAGCTAGCCTATGCAGGGTTTATCTTAGCTGACATTAGGTAGACATTGCTAAATAATTAACATTATTGATTCACAACTGATTCACATTTTCTTCTCTTGCGTAACTGTTTAATAATAAGAATAATCCACCTTATGGGGAAATGGGGAAATTGTTGTTGGGCAGCTGCACATATATGATGGATTTGCTACAGGACACCTTGACATGTAACCAGGAGGAACTGGAGTCAGTCCAGTTACCCTGAGGTTCATATGTAGATTGCTGTTCTACTAAATGATCCACAGATGCCCCAGTAATTTAACCTTGTAGCTACATGCAAAATGTGCCTATTCAATGCCAAAACAGTTGTTGAACATGAATAAGATGTGTCCAGGGACCTTGTTTAAAAGCACGACTGGAAACAGCACTCAACTAATACTGTCACTGTCAGTTAAAATGATATTTTTAGTAATGGTAGTTTCTTTCACTTTACTCATTTGATTTTGTCATTTTACTTGTGTCAAAATTTTGTTCTACCCAAACCCATAAAAAGGGAAAAATAAGACCAAAGTAAGTCAGTATTTAAAGTATAGCCTATATAATGTGACAGTGAAAAGCTGTGAGAGTTTCCAGTGTTTGTATGTGTTCATCAGTGAGACTGAGGTTGGAAACAACCATAAAACACAGGGTTAGCTCAGGCTCACCGGGAAAAGATGGGAGATCCAGTCACTGCTTAAATGTTAGTCTTTTTAGTTCTTTTTAAATTTGCTGGGAACAGTGGAATCTAAATATTTTTGCAATCTGACTATCAAACCTGCATAAAGCTCTGTATAAGCCGACTGTGCTGGTGTTTTTTGCCACTTGGATTTTTAAAATCTAACCTATATAAACAAAAAATCATTCTCTTTTAGCAAGTTTCGGGATTCCCCAAATCTTCTGCAGAAAGTATAACAGTAACGTTCATCTTTGTTCTGCATTTGAAAACTCTTCACTTAAATAACCATGCCTTAAATAAACATACAGTTTGTCAATCTGTTTATTCTTTCACTACCGTTGCCAAGCGCTGTTAAGAGCTCAATACCCCGGTACAACCAGATCTCATCTGATGGTACCAGTGCTAAACAGGTAAAGAACAAACAAGTGAAAATATTTATCATAATAAAAAAGTAACAATAAAAAACACAGCCACACAGGGACACGTTTCAACTCAAAAGTACATTAAATTTCTGCATAAATTAGAGACCTAAAGAACAGCATTCCAGAGAGGTATTATAAAACTGTACATGACAATACATTTGCAATACATTACAATATTTATTCAAAAAAGGAAAATAGCACCATAAAATAACTTTTTCTCATTCCAAACCAAAAATCACACAGTTGTGTCAGTAAAAACAGCATTTTGTAATGTGGACAGTGAAAGCACAGGAAACACGTACACAGTTTTGTTGATGTTGTCATCAGCGTGGTAATGAACTGTATGAGAAAGTGTTGTGTGCCTTCATTGCATTACTTTTTTTCATCAAGGGAGTTCAATTATTAGAAATTCAAGTTTTTGCGACACTATAAACTACTCTGTGTTGTATCGTGGTGATATGATGCTTGTGGCAGCCCACTTAGGTCTCTCTAATTTCTTGTTTTGTCTCTTTGACTTTATAACAGCAACAGTCACTGCTGATGATGATCAGTCACAGGATGCTATTTCGTCATTGCTGCATTAAATCCTTCCAAAGTTTCCTTTGTCAGTTTCCCACCCTCCTCCCTCCGTCCCTCACCTTTCTATTTACTGGCATGTCATTGTCATCTCCTTCCCCTCTGCCAAGTTGAGGCATGATGAGGAGTAGTACAGTTGTTATGTCCTTAAATGTGGGTGTTCCTTAATTCACAGAAAGTTGTTAGAGATCTGACGTTGGTGGTCAAACAAATCCTCCACCTCAGCACTGTAAGCATCACCTGATGTAAACAAACAAAGAAGAAATGTGAAATCCACAGCAACAAACAGAGGGAAGCACTGAAGTGTGGCAAATGAGATTTATGAGCATCGTACCTGCATGACATCCGTACATGTAAACTCGTGCTCCATCATACTTGCACCGGCAGCGAATCACGTTGTTCTGGAAATCAGACTCAGCCATGTCTAAGGAAGGGTTGACCTCCACCTGCAAGAAAAAAAAAAAAGAAGAGAGACAACAGATAAGATACTTTTATAAGTCAGTAATGCTCTTCACAATGGAGATATTTAGGCTAACATAATTATAAACCTAGTTAAAATGCTGTATGCTGGAGATGCCAAGCAGCTCACATAATAGCAAGCACCATGCAGGCCTCTCCATGTCCTCTGCAGTTCTTGTACAGACATAGGAGCCTTTATCTCCACAGCATCCCCCCCTTTCTACTGAACCACTCACTCAACTGGTCAGACCATCCTAGCTTATTTCTATTGTAATATACAGACAATGTATTTCCCTATATATAGATGATGTTTTGTGTTATTTGTCAAAGACAGATGTGTCTCACAATGCCTACAGCTATGAACGAAAAAAATGTTTTATTTCAAATATGAAAGGTGAGGTTGGTTACATGGATCTCTAGTCAAATATGAACATCACCACCTACCACAATGATTACAATTTTACTATGGTTCAATTTTCAGTTAAGTAAAAGACAGAATCTGTAGTAAAAAGAATAATAGAAATCCAACCAGCACCTCTAAAACTAAAATAAACAAGTGAGAAAGTAACACTTCTCTTCACACAGTCAGAAAAAATGGTTTTCCACTTGGTTTGACTGAGAAGCCACAGGATTATTGCTCTCTTCTTTTCTATATGACTCGTGATGTATAAATTGGGGGTCTTTATGATGCATGACATCACTTTCCACTGTTATCACCATGCAGGGAAAAAAAAGGCCCAGGGATGCAGATGACAGTTTTGGGTTTGGATTTAAGTTGCAGCCTATGATTAGGCTGTAGCCATGGTTGCTTGTCATGGTTTGTTGTTTTCCACCCTGTCTGTCTGTCTGCCATATATAAGAAAAGCACACAAATGAATTTTCCCGACACACACATCAAACAGATAACCTGACCACATTTCAATAAAGCAACTCAGTCACATTTTTTTTGCCAAACAGTATAAAATTTGAAGTTCCAATTATATTTCCAAAGAAACATGTAAAATATTCATAATTATAATATTTCTAATTATATTTGAAGCCAAATCTGGTGTCAAGAACTTCATATAATTTTGAGTATTATATGTTTAGAGCAGCCTGTGATTTAAGCACATATTTAAAACACCATATTGAGCTCGTGGCAGTTGATGCCTTTTTAAAGCTCTTGCAATAATGTGAAACAAAGGGCCCACAGCCCGTTTTACAGTACAATGAAAGGTTCTCACTCTAATGTGAAAGGCTGCTGTGAGCCTGTGTAAAAGGATTTTAAATGACAGTTAAATCAGGAGTCACATTCACCTCCGTAATCAAGTTGAGGTGGACGTGACTCATCGGTTTAAATGCACGGTCCTAAAAATGGCTGCCACCCTGAGATTCTTGGGAAAGACTCAAAGAAACACCCAACTGCATGAAAGACGAGCAGGCATCTGCACCCTCGCTCAGTGTCTCACTTCTTACACAAATTTATGAGCAGCAACTACTGTTGCACCACAGTCACGACCACAAAGTGCCGCTGGCTCACGTTGTCGTGACAACAGTGGATCTCTGCTCAGTATGTGATATTATCTCTCAAGAGGTAGCTTGTCACATGTGCACAACCTGATATATCCCAGCTGGACCACTCCCGTATAAAGTTTACAGACAGTCCACGTACGTGTGCGTGCAAGTCAAACTCAAACATCTTGGTTCCACTCAGAAAATAATTAGAAACTGTAAACATCATTATTTTACTGCCACTAAGCTGGAAAAAATAGAACAAATGACAGAGCAGGAAGACAGATGAGTAGGTAGGACAGCAGCTTGGATGTCTAGAAACAGACGAGACGTGAACAAGCTGAGCTTTCAGTCTTAAAACTCACCCTGCACAAATGTAAAAGTGCTGACGGAGCTTTACACTGCCAATAAGCCTGTACTTTTTGAATGGGTGAACTAATGGCAGGTCTATTTTCTATATAAATCCAGGCTGCATTCACTTTCCTTAAATAGGCACACGCCCTTAAAACTACAAACATACTGTATACCTGAGTGGCTGGAAACACAGCCAAGAGCAATTTAACTCAAATTATAGTCTTTTATCACAGCTTTTATACCATGTGTGCTTTCAGATGTTTAAACAGTCACGCGACGGTTTTTTCTTTTGCTTTTCTTCATGATCCAGGATGTTTGTGTAAGATCACTGTTATTTCACCATCAAGAGAAGTATGGATAACTTTTTTCAGCTGGGTGTTTATGGTGTAGTTATTTCACAGTACTGTACTGGAATCAGGTAACATTTCACCTTATGGGATGTATGTTTTGTGTGATTTTTGTCTGTAATACTTAACAGACCTGGAAGACGTATTCACCAGGTCGTACGTCTGTGATGTCAACCCACTGACAGTCAATGTCATGACGGTAGGTGTCCCAGCATCCAACAGAGATACCCTGGTCACCCATGTTATAGCAGGCATACCGCTTATGGACACCTGGAAGAACAAAACAGTTGGAAACATACTGTATAGCAGAGTTAAATTGAAAATAATATGTTCCATAAATTGTCTTTGCTGTCTGTTGCTCTGGATTTAAATCTCCACAAAAAGGCTGAAATTATGATTTTAAAAACAGATCTTTTTTTGGGACATTCAATGAATAGAAAGGACCTATGCTAAGCTTCATAAAGCTGTCTGGGCTTTATGAAGCCAAGATCATTTTAGGCTTGGCCTCCGATCATACAGCGAACTCTGAATGCTCATTATGGGATTTCATTTTTGCACTTTTATGTATTCTTGATTCTCTTGTTTGTCACGATGCTTCTCTCACATTCAGACTTTCCTTCGAAAAACTTAAACTTAAATTGTAACTGGTCTCACCATCAGGGCAGTAGGTGTCCTCCAGACAGAAGCTGGCTTTGTGACCTTCAGCCACCTTTGTTCCATTGAGGGTCAGCAGATCATAGTTGGTGAACACCTCAATGCTGTGGTAGTGCCTGAGTATGGGAATAGGATAGGATGAGTAATGCTTATAGGAAACAGTTGGACAAAGCGATTGTTCACAGATGTCACCTCCATTACAACCCTGATGTTTATTTGAAATATGGCAGACATAAATCCTGTTATCATGTTGAGAAAGCATCAGACATCTCCAACAACTGTAAAAACAAGTTGGCCAGTAGACCTCAGCTTGGTGTTGCTCTTTTGGTCGTCATTTCCAGAACAGACTCTGCCAACAGTCAAACCATGTATTTGCTGTCTGGATAGGTAGTAGCTGGGTTGTGGCTGAGAGAGACACTGAGCTCTGTTGTTTTGGTGCTCAGGAAAACAACCTCTAAAACAAGAAACTAGGCAGCTCTGAGTGCAGTCATGGCTCTAACTGCAATAACTGGGTGGCGAGTGAGGAGGATGTTTGTTGTAAACTACATTTTAGAGTTTAAAAATTTGTGTTTATTGTCTTAAATAACAGACTTTTATGTGTTTTATTTATAACCCAGATCCGTGCTTTGCTGCACTCAGTGATCCCAATCCAATCACCAAATTCTAAATCCCCATTCATCCCTTGCTTCAGATTTTAATTTTATGACCTCTGGCAGCAGCTGTTTTCTTGTAAAATCCTTCTTTTTCTTGTGCCATCTCATAATGATGGCCATTTGTGTGCCATGTGGGGGTTATGCAACATGTCTTTTCCAACCGAACACTGCAGAAGCTAAAATCAGAGCATGGACACTCAATATATTGGAAAAAGGGTGGGATGTGATGGGAAGTGGCTGTTTCAAATGAAAAGTTTCTCTAAGTGACACAGTAGGCTGATGTCAATATCATATCAATTTCTCATCTTCCTTTACCTGTGGCACTGGTGCCATACCCAGCTTTCCCTGGAGGCCCGGGGGCGGAAGTCAGCCAGACCCAGATTCATGATGCGGGAAGAGAAGCGCAGCAGGCGGCGGTATCCGTAGGGCCAGTTCATCCTGGCGGCAGATGACGACAAACAGTTCTCCTCATTGGCGCAAGTGAGCAGGTGGAGAGGTCTATCCTCCAGGTAGGCCGTCTCTTGGACGAGTTGGGCATCCACTACAAGGTCGGGAGCAGCTGCAGGGGTCAAGACTCAGAGGTTAATTTCCAGTCATTTCACAACAATTACAAACACAGTAATATGTTTGCAGGTATCAGACTCACTTTCTACGCAACTGACACCTGCAGCCCTGCCATCTGCTCCTCGTGGACAGTACACATGTGTGTTTCTGCGACACTGCTGGATAGACATCTCAGTGCCGATGCAGTGAGTTCCACTCAGCACCAGCTCTCCAGCATCTGAAGAACCAGGCCAGTACCAGGTCTCCTGCACAGAGACGTGAGAACAACAAACAGACGTGAGTTTATTTGTGTTGCTGTTTTAATGTCAAAATATGTGAAAAATGTCATAGCTGATGGCAAATAGTGCTCTCTGCTATAAACAACATGGCCCCGTTTTAAAATTATCACGTTATCATAATTTCCACTCTGTGTCACCATTATAAAACCTGTCTGTTAAATGTTCCCAGCAGCCCCCCTCTAAACTCACTCACGCGGCCTTTTCCATGCAGAGTTCTATTTTCAGTTTGTTTGCCCTGTGAATTTCTCCCGATCTCTCTTCACCTCACTTTCCCTCTTTTATTTTCGGTGTGCTGGAAGTGGACTTTTGAAAAGCCTGTAATTACCTCAGGCCTC
>OMLM01015836.1:0-12171 GCA_900302695.1 Helostoma temminkii | reverse complement strand
AAGAATATCTGCAGAGAGAGGAGAGAGAGAGAGAGAGAGAGAGAGAGAGAGAGAGAGAGAGAGAGGGAAATATGGAGGCAGAGAGACAGAATGAAAAAGATGCAAAGGAAAAGTAAAAGTATGAAGTGAAAGCATTTTGTTGCTTACCTGATAAGCTCTTGAGGCAAAGCCTAAGCCCAGCTGTCGACAGACTACCATGGCCTCGTTGATGCCCCAGTTCTCACTGCAGACAGAACCCCATCGTTTCACTCCTCCAACGTCTATAAGAACCTCCACACGGCCCTCTTTTGGATCTCTACCTCCAGCCAGACGCACCTGAATGTGGATCGAAGGAAAACTGTTCTCTCATTACTGCCTAATACCTGTCTGTAAATATATGTATGTTTTCACATGCATTACTCACCGTAGCCTGCATGCCAGTGTGGGGTACATTGCAACGAACTGCTACGTCCTGGGTGTGTTTGCAGCTGTAAAGTGGCACAGGTCTGTATTGGCACTCTGTAATTGTCCTTTCCCTGCCTGTGCACTGGACACTGTTCAAGTGGATGGGACCAGTACCTACAGAAGAGGGCATGGAATGACAGACAGACATTCATGTGTCTTAATTACCACAAACCGCATGCAAAAAGACATATAGTACATAAAAGTTTCTAAAATCTGGTGGCTCTGCAGTAACAGACGTCCACAATTAGGGATTAAAAGCCCAGACATGATTGAGAACTCTGATGTGGCTCTGAAATTGAGCTTAGCCAGGGAGCTTTCTGTCTAAATTACTGCACTCTATGTTACATGCTACAAACCAGGGTCATGATTTATAAACCAAAATAGATACCAAAATGGCAAAATGGAGAAAAATCTTTGAACACATCTCTATTTGTGTAGGTGTGTGAGGCCTAGGCTATAGACTTATAAAGCCCTATAATTTGGTCTTAAATAGCTAATGATGTCATCAAGTCTAGCTTTGAGCCCTCTGACTGCGCTACCCATTAACCTCCACATGCCTACTGCAGTTCGCAGATTCAGCGTATAAGTATTCACATAGCTACATAAACAGCCCTGACACCTTTAAAGACACTGTGCTCTACTGTAACTAATTTAATAGAGTCCTGAAAGTAATGAAATGGCTTCAACGATGTACTTCATTACGTAAAGTCGACAGAAGGAAATACAGCCACCATAATGGGACGTTATGTGTTAATTTGGGCAGGAAGATAATGGGAGGAAATGAACGTGATTACAGAGTTACTGCAGAGATATGGAGAGGGATTAAAGGAACTAACTGATTGTTAGAAAATGGGCTCTATGCCACTTCCTAGGACAATGTTACACTGTATTATTGCTTGGCAATTTTGTGGCTATATTTTCACACCCGCAATGAAGGCAATGCCGAAATAATCACAGTCTTTCTGAATGTTTGATTACGCTCGGTGCTTGTTGCCTGACACCCTGGTTCTCAAAGCTGTACTATTCATGTGCAACACATGTATTTATTACAACAATACGCCATTGCTTTTTTTCTGCAACCATCTAGGATTTTACTCATACTGTATAATGGATCATGGATTCCTCAACGGTCAGCTTCTACGATAGAAGAACATGAGGCTAAACATAATCAGATCAGCACCCATGAATTTTTATTATACTTTATTACACTTTGTCTCTGGTTGATTTCATCTGTTAACAAGAAGACAAGTAAAGATCAAACTATAACCTTCTTTAAACATGTAAATATCTCAGTTTTGATGGTACAAGAAATAGTTAAGTTAAATCTTCAAAGTGCTTTTTGACTACATATACATACGGCATGGCAATGTTTATGTCACTTATCCTACCCTGTCCAAGTTGAGCCTTGGTGAGGGCCTCTTTGGCTGTTCCGAAGCCCAGCTCCCTACAGACCACACTGGCTGCAGTGACGTCCCACAAATGGTCACAAATTGTGCCCCACTTGCCCTCTCTCAGCACCTCAACACGGCCTTCTCCGAGCCGAGATCCTGACTTGAGACGGACCACAGGCTGAAAAGAAAAAAGACAAATTAAGGTGACGAATTTACATTTTTTGATGGTCTAATTTGTATATTAAAATAGATTCACCCTTCATTCACTTTTATTATTATAGATTCATACAACAAAATTTGAATCTGAAATCCAGTGCAACTCTCATTTGGCTGCACCTTTGGCTAAACCGAAGACAAAAGATGATTTTCTCAATACTGTGTAACAACAGGACGAAAGAGTAAAAAACAAAACAAAACTCACGACATGTAAAACCGGTAAGCTTTCGAGATACTAGTTGTAGAAAGTCATTACTACTCAACAGCTTTTTTCCGTACTGACCGGCACGGCAGGTGGTGCAGGAGCTCTTCCATTGCGTGTGAATTGGGATCCAGCGACACAGCGGACAACAGCATACATGCCACCCCTGCATGGTACGTCACTCCGGGGGAGAAACAGCTGGGCTTGACAATGGGACAGAGAGGCCTCCACACCTTGACACTGCACTTTCTCCACCCAGTAGCCCTTTTTAGTGATCTGTGTTCTCAGTCTGGGTGGGGAATTAAATAAAGATACAATCAGAATTAGAAAAGGGATAGAGACGTTTAAATGTATTCCAATGTACATATGCTGATTCTACCTGGAGGATGGGTCTGCTAGCTTGGAGTCCCACAGTTTCCTGAAAGACAGAGAACATCACATCACATTTACATCCAGTAGACTAAACAACCAGCTCATTCAGTCCCACAGTCTGCTTCCTCCTCAATCATCCTTTCTTCTGTCCCTTGACATCCCTGTTCTTACATTCTGTCTATCAAACCTCGAATAAACACACTGAAAGCTGTAAATACCAAGAAGACACAACATACTGGAAAGGGCGTGTGTGCTTATGGATAAACACAGCCCTGATGTGCTGTAGGCGACAGAGAGCTAGAAAAAGACAGATATACAATAACGGATCAAATACCTCTTGTTTTCTTTGGTGCTTCCCCTTCAAACCACCTCCTCCTTATTATGCCTTTTTTTTAGCTGTTCCATTTCTGTTTCAGTGTTTGTCTATATGTCTACAGTGGATGTCTGGTTTTGGGCCTCCGCATGGAAAAATATATATATGAATAAGCCACTATACATTGATCCCTCTGAGGGGTCTTTCTGAGTCTTTCTGCCCTTCTGTCTTTCTGCCAAATTCAATAGGGCTTTCTAACATGTGTCTAGTTTCATTTTATTACTATAAACTAGAGTCACTAGAGGGAAACTATATACACAAAATGACCCCTTATGCTTGGACAAACAAACACACACACTGTGCTATAAGCTTAAACAGCAAAGAAAATGATTCACAAACCAGGCAGAGACTGGGAAAAGTGACACACACAAATGCACCCACATTAGAGCTGACCACTTTTGTCAGCCAGTATGACCAAACACAGGTGTAGTGTGACTAATGGCCTTCATGAATGTGCTTGAATTAAATGGGTTACAACACCAAGAATAGACATCAGGAATTTTTAGTGTATGGTCAGATTTATAATGCAGTTGAATATTTGGCTGACTAAACTGGGAGCTGTTTCCTCTCCAGGGGAACCCTGGTATCCTGGTATTCCACAGGTTATTATCCACAATCCCAACAATAGATGAGAATTGTGTTTCCGAGGGGTCAGGACAAGAAAACCCACTAATGGAACCATGAGCCAGAGAAACTACTGTATGGAACATGTTTCTCATAAATCATTTACAATCAAACAGCAGGGCAGACAGTGAAGGGGAAACTGTGCATATACAATTAATTTAACTGTAAAAGCAACTTTACACTCTCATATAACTGTTGTATTTTGTTATTTTCTCATGTATGCTGCAGTCCAGCAGTGAAGAAATGTAATTTAGACTTTTAGCCACACTGTCACTCAAAGTGGTAAAATCTGGACAAAAACACTAAATCAGCCTTCTGGCTGGACTGGCACTATTTTAAACTTGAACATGTTTTTGGACCACTTGAATAAGTTGAAAACACATATACTGACAAACCACTTAAAAAAGGTATATGACAAACACGTTAGCAAACTTTTTAACACAAGCAGCAGTTACAGTGATAATATTTATTCATCCACAAAGGGAAATTGTTACTGAAGAGCTTCACATATAAGATGGCGTAACTGTAGTTTCAGTGCTTTGTTTAAGCGCACCTCGACATGTGGCCAGGACAAACCAGGAGTCAAACAATGACCATACAATTCATGGACAAATACTCTACCAAATGATCCACAGTTGCCCACAATATGATCAGTCATTTAGAGTCGTGTTCTGGACATCTGGCAAATAAAATGCTTGTTTTCTGGTTTGCAAAACCAAAACAATGAGTTCAAAGATGCTAAAAACTACTTGACTTCCCTCCTAAATCTTTCGATTTACACATCTTTCTTCCTTCATTCAACTTTTCCCTTATACTCTTTGTTCCTTTATCCTCTCTTTTGTCTCGCTCTTCTTCATTCTGTTTTTCTTCCTTCCTTCTCGACTTGTTTTAGCTTTGACACAAACACATGTAAATCCTTAGAACATTTACATTTAGTCATTTGGCAGATGCTTTTATCCAAAGCGACTTACAAGTGAGATACAAAGCAGGCAAAAATCTAAGTCAGGGAGAAAAACTGTAAAGCAAAGTGCTATCAGAAGAAGTGTGTCCATTTCATGAGATGTAAGTGCAGGAATTTATTTTTTTTTTGAAAGTGCATAGAAAGTTACGGAAAAGTTCTGTCTTCAGCAGTTTCTTGAATATTGAGAGTGAGGCTGCTGACCGTGCAGAGTTTGGCAGCTCATTCCACCATGGTGGAACCACAGAGCTGAAGAGCTTTGAAATTTTTTTTTGTTTTGTGATGGGACCACCAGACGCCGTTTATTGGCAAGGTGCAGTGGGCTGGAGGGAATGTAGATCTGAAAACCAGATAGAAAATGTAAACAAAATCTATCCCAAAATTGTTATTGCACAATAGATTTCTTGTTTTGTGGATGAAGGGTCACAGATGACCTTTATATGTAATGAAATGTGTATGTATGACTTGTGTATGTTTAACTGTTTGAGGGTTAAGACTTGCAATATTAAGGCTAGAGCTGCTTCAGACAAGGGTCAGATTAAGGTTTGGCATTATAGTAAGAGACTAGGGAATACATTAGATTAATGAATGTCCTCACAACTATACATAGATTGTATGCATGCAAGCCTGTTTGTGTGTGTTTGAACAGTTAAAAATGTTTCATAAGCAAGTAATAAATCAAAAAACTATTTAAATGAGAGAGACAAACTGAAAGGGGGTGTTAGTTCATGGTGTGTGGGAGGGGGATGGCTACCCATATAATTGCCTGCTCTGCTTGGCAGCGACTGCTGTGTTGTCGAGAAGTAGCATGTTGGTTCGCACACAGCAGACATGGAAATATGCACGTACATATCAACTTTCCCCGCCTTGCCTCTGTAAAAAGTAAGCTCCTTAAAACCTCAGTGTTGTTACCTAACACTATAACTGCCTGCTGGGAAACACTGCGCAAGTGATGTAAGTCTGAAGCATCTGTGAAATGCTCAACTTTTACAAGCATCGCCTAAATTCACAGCAACAAGAAAAGCTTGTTCTTTTGGTTTTCAGATATATTTCAGTTGTAATGCAGTAGGTTGTAAACAAGGTGATGGTCTAAATCAGATCAGGTTAGAAATGAGTAAAGCTCTCTCAAAGTCCACAGCACCAAGCTTCAACACAACATGTTGTGACCGCAGCTTGGCTATTGAACCAGGAGGAACTTTGTTACTTCTCAGGATCGTCACCTCTCTGCCAGGATTTTTACTCAGTCCTGACCACACAATACCATAAGCGACGCTGGAGAGAGTAGCTGACTGTCAGGGAAGCAGAGATAACCTATTATTAAACTGAATGAATGCAGCACAGCCTGACTGGAACAATTAACTGACTGAAAAGACAACAGGTTGCCACACTGACTACACAACAGCCTCTGAACCCATCAACACACGTGGAGCGAACACTCAAAGGGGTCACAAGCATATACTTTCCATTAAATGTGGCTTTTAGTATAACTGCCACAAACTCATTAAAAAGGCTGTAACTGAGTTGGAGAGAAACACGGAGCAGGGGTGAAAGTAAATTAGAAGAACTGAAGAAGTTACTGTCAGCCTCAAAGAGAGTGTGGATATGATGAAACAAGGGAGCTGGAAAATGGCTTTAGCACTTGACTTTTGTAAGCACAGCAAAGTGAGGGAGTATTTAAGCATCTGTAAAAAATGCAGCGAACAACTTAACAGTCTGAGACAAAGGCAAAAAACAACCACATGGCCAGAAAGGCAAGTGCTGACACAGCAGGTTTGACAGAGTATACAAGATTAGAAGAGCTCTTGGACCATAATTACAGCTGTTCAAGTGGACACAAACCCCAAAGAAGAGCAGGCATGGACCACTGCCAGCACAGTGGGTAGCACGTGATGTGATGGAACTATTACCATGAAAGGACAAAACTGCCACTGATACTACTGCTGTAGTACGTGAGATATGTAACAATCTTGACCTCAGAAACATTTTCAAAAGACAGTCAGTCATACAGGAACAGTGATCTTTGTACACCTGTATTCAGACAGGTGCATGGGTGATGTCTCTGTGGCTAACATCAGCCTTTAGCAAGAGTGTTTCAGTCTGAAAGTTTTTTAAAGCAAATGTCCTGCTCATGCTGTTTGCTCTTTTCTGAAAAAAAATCTACCTACCCCCCATCAGCTGTTTACTATGGGATAAAAATGAAAAATTTTCTCCCATGCAGCTATGTAGAGGTTGACAAAAAACAAACGTTCTCTGATCTGGGCCAGTTCTTACACAAACTGGTGGTTGGGTTTTTGGCATTGAAATATTGTTTGTTTGAGGTGTGCGTCAGCTTTTTTTCTGTATCAGCGTTAAATTTAGCAAGGTGGGTTGTCTTCATTCCATCTTTGGATTGGAAGGACTCTTTGAAGAAAAGGAAGTATTCACTGTGAAAGAGTTATTTACTGTGGGGCAATGGTGGAAGTGAACGCTGCAGCTGGGGAGAAGCAGCTGTGTCCTGCTGTGGAGCAGAGGTACGATGCAGGCATAATTAGTGGAGAGACAGATGGTGAAGGCAGGCAGCAGTGAGTACAGTGGTTCTGTTAGCCAAGCCATAAAAAGACCTCTGTGGGCAGGCAGACAGACACACAGACACATAGAGGGTTGTGTCTGTGTGTGAACAAGAGTGTGAGCATGTTTATTTGTGTGTGCATGTAGATCTTAGTAGTTTATGTGAAAGCTCGTAAGCTGCTACGCAATGAGGTTAGAAGGAGGAATGTATTAGCATTTCTGTGAGACTCCTTGGGGTTTTTATGGAATGTGTGTGAGGGCTTCAAGATTTGTATAGGTGCTTCAAGTGGATATTTATGGCTAAAGTTAGACTGATGAATTGGATTTGTGGGGATAAAATCAACACAATAGTCTGACATTATTCATATAGGGATTTTTTGAGGGACAATTAAAGAGTTTTGAAAACAAACTTAAAAAGTCTTGCCTCTTTTCCTGCTGATCTGTGTGTAATATATTTAATATACTAAACAATAAAAATGACTGTTTCACATCATCAGAGATTTTAGAAATATGCTATGAGGAAATATTAGTATGTTAGACAACAATGCTGCAGCATGTAAACTCTAATTTGAAATGTTTCTGTGATTTTCCAGCCTGTACCAGTGTACAAATCCATCCTTTTGTAATAAACACTCAATTAAGTATATAGAAAAGACAACAAAGATAACTTTGCTCAAGAAGGAGAGTGATGGAGTGCTGCATCAGACAATCTGGCCTTAACAATCACCCAGTCTACATCCAGTTGAGATGGTATAGGATGAGTTGGACGGGAGAGTGAAGGGAAAGCAGCCAACAAGTATTCCTCTGGAAACTCATCCAAGATTGTTGGAAAACCATTGGTCACTACCTCATGACACTGAGCGAGACAATTTCAAGAGTGTGGAAAGCTGCCATCAAAGCGAAACGTGGCTACTTTGAAGATTCAAAAATATAAAACATATTGCGGGTTGTTTTTTGTTTACTACATAATTCCATACATGCTCTTTAATAGTTTGTATGTCTTTGATATTAATGTACAATGTTATAAAATTAGGAATACATGTAATAAAAATGAAGGAAAAAACAGAAGGAGAAGGGGTGTCTAAATGTTTGACTGGTATTGTACAGTGCTGTGAAAAGTATTCTCCACCTACCTGATTTTTTATTTTTTGCTTGTTTGTCACACTTAAATGATTGAGATCGTCAAACAAATTTTAATACTACACAAAGACCTGTGTAGCTGGGTAAATAGAAAATGCAATTTATTAAATGTATTACTAAAATTATGCAATTATTTATTAAGGGAAAAAAGCTGTCCAAACCTGCCCTACCCTGTGTGAATAGTAATTGCCACCTAAACCTAATAACTGGGTGTGCCAACCTTGGAGGCAACAACTGCGACCAAGCGATAACGTCTTTCAATGCACTGTGGAGGAACTTTGGTCCACTCTTCCTTGCAGAATTGTTTTAATTCAACCACATTGGATGGTTTTCAAGCATCAATGGCCTGTTTAAGGTCATGCCACAGCAGCTGAATTGGATTTAAGTCTGGTCTTTGACTAGGTCACTACCAAACCTTTATTTTAATTTTTTTTCGAGCCATTCAGAGGTGGACTTGCTGGTGTTTTTCATCCAAAAGTCTTTGGGATAATCAAGATGTTTTTGTGAGATGAGCCTTTGTGTTCTCTTTGCTCGGCAGTGGCTTTTGCTTTGGAACGCTCCCATGATGCCATTTTTGCTCAGTCTCTTTCTTATTGTTGAATCATTAACAATAGCCTGAAGCAAGTGATGCCTGCAGTACTGTAGATCTTCTGGGTTCTTTTATGACCTCCTGGATCAGTCGTCGTTGTGTTCTTGGAATAATTTTGGTAGGCCTGGGAAGGTTCACCGCTGCTCCAAGTTTTCTTCATTTGTGGATAATGGCTCTCACTGTGGTTCGCTGGAGTCTCAAAACCAAATGACTTTGGAACCCTTTCCAGACTGATACATGTCAATTACTTGTTTCTCATCTGTTCTTGCATTTCTTTAGATTGCGGCATGATGTGTTGCTTTTTAAGATCTTTTAGCAAGTGTCACTTTGTCAGACAACTTCTATTTAACCAATTTCTTGATTTTTTGTATTTACTCAGGTTATCTTTGTGTAATATTAAGTTTAGTTTGAGGATCTGAATCACATCACAAAAAAAAAGGGTGGATACTTTTTCACAGCACTGTATGACTTTCAACCCTGCCTGATTAATTTAATCTCTCTGAAAAGCTAAGACATGTTCTGGGATTTTCTCTCTCTAAATTGGCGATCCACAAATCATTTAGTTGCTTTGTTATGTCATAACAAACTTGAACATGAACATTTTTCATAGACACTAACTAATACATGCTTGTTAAACTGCAACGTCTAGTCTTTTATTTCAACATCTGGTGTTGCACATGCAAAATATGTGAGGATATGAAAAGACTTGTAGTTCTTTGATGTTTCCTTTGACAGAGCTTATAGCTGACAGCTCATGGCATGAGTAATGTAATGCCTTTAATTTTAATTTGTGAATAATTAGTAAAGTAATGTGTAATGCATAATTAACAATAATTAATTAATGGGCCAATATTTTTTGCTTAATTATAAAATAAGGCACTGTAATATCTGAAATTATATAAACTCTATGCAGGATGTAATTTGAGATTTAATTTTATTCTTTCTTGTTATACGACTGTTGGCTAATGACAGACATACAGAGAAAAATAAACTGAATGATGAAATGAACTCTCAGCGATTCAGACATGGCACTGCCTTAAAAAGTGCTGCTACATACAGTTTTCACTGGGAGTTTCTTAATTATATGACATTAGAAACCATGTAATGGTGGTTTCATGTAAAGATACACACCATGGTGATGATAATAATGATAATCTTGTAGTCTGGATGTGACATTAATAACATACTCTCTGTGTTGAGAGTCAATGGGCCAGAAGGCTTGGCTGTCAGCCAGACTAAGCTGACACCACAGTAGACTTGCCATGTGTAGTTGTACTGACAGCAGCCATGGTTAACCGTGGTTAATGACACACACACACAAAGTTGTTCTGTCTCTCCCCCCTTCTGCCATGCCCACTCTGACATACTCACCTGTAGGCGTTTTGGTCAAACGCTTCGGCGGCAGGGAATCCTAACATGCCACAGACAACACGACTGTTGCTCAGGTCCCACCCATGGTTACACACATGACGCCACTTCCCAGCATGCTTCACTTCCAGAACTCCCTCTGTCACCATGCCACCATTATTGCTGGACAGCACCGGCCGCAGACGAACTTCCTCTAAGTGAACTCTCGCTGATCCCTATTGACAAGAAATGTGACTTATTTAAAAAAAGAACACTGGATTATTTTGTTTAGAATTTTCTACCAACACAGGATAAAATTTGCTCTCTGTGAAACTTAGTTCAACCTCAAGCCACATTAGCCAGAGGCATGTGATGCTCACAAGAAAGGGATTTGAGTTAAAAACAAAACAAAAAATCACCATGATCAATCAACATGATAGGATTATATGCTATGTCTCTAATTACCATACTCTCTAATGATCCACATTATATACGGTAGGCAGCAGGAAGGAAACAGAAAGCAGAGAATTTGGGTTATGCTTTGGGATATGTGTCAACAAAAGGATAAAGAAAGTGTAAACTCAAAGCCAAACACAAGTGATAAATGTCTTGTAATTTCCTCCAGTATGAAATTCTTGCACGTTTGAAGCGTTGGGGCTAGTGGTTAAACTAAGATTCAGACCCTGCTGGTGCATTTGAACTGGATCTGAAGAAGGTCTGGTTTTCAGTTTGTCTCTAATTATACACTTGCCTGTGGCTTTTTCAGAAATGACATTTTTGTATGGGAGCCTGGAAGAAGACTGGATTGCTTCTTTGGTGTGTACCGGAGGTTATGTGTCTGTACGTGCGTGTGTTTTTACCTGTGTGTACGTTACATCAGTCTCCAATCCCGTGTCTGGATAAACTGGGTCTGGTTCAACATGGTTCCCATTAAGCTGGTGGTACCTGTTACTTCTCCGCTCAGGCTGGAGTTGGGAATGAGACTGTCTGTACACTTGTCCCTCTGCCTCCTGTCTCACTGCTTGTGGACTTGTCTCCTGCCTCGGCCTGTAGGCTGCACCATTTGCCAGACGTGAAGGTAGCTGGTGCCCTTGTGGCAAAGCTGGACTTGCATGTTGGCTTGTGCTAGAACCAGCTCGATTCCGTCGCAAGATTTGGATCTCATGGCCATTTTCCTGTGGTGAGATGGTGCGACGTGAAAAAGTTGGGTTGCGTCGGAGGGCAATCTCATGGCCTCTGACTGGGCCTGGAGCTGCAGGTTCAGCTGGTGCAGACACTGACTGTGACTGTGGGGGTGGGTTTCTCTGTCTTGGTTGGCTTGGACGTTGCCTGGGAGATGAAGGGACATCTTCCATAGTAGCAGGGGGGAAGCCAGGTCTTCTTTCTGGACTGCAAATGACCCCTAGATCCTCAGCATGGGTGCAGTCACTGACTCCCCAACCATTTGAGTGACAGTGAGCAATGGAGAGTTCTGTGCCCTTGCAGCGCACATTGTCCAACCAAACTGGACCTAACAACAAAAAAGGTAGAACAAATCAGTGAATTGAGAGACTCTATAAACAAGCAAGAAAGGTGTCTAAAATACTGTGACTGACAAACCTTGTCCCTGCCCAAACTTTGCACTGTGTGCCCAGGTAAAGGTGCGCTGAAAGCCGAGCTCTCTGCACACCACATTGGCCAGATTAATATCCACATTGTCATCACACACAGTACCCCATGCTCCATTGTAGAAGACCTCCACACGTCCCTCGTTTGCACCGCGACGGCCTACACCAGCGAGACGTACTTGCACCTCCTGGGGTGATACTGGAGGAGGGGAGAGGAAAAGCAGCACGAGGAGGAGTGTGGACACGGAGCTGAAGCACAGCATCCTGGAGAACACAAAACAGAAAGAGGAGTGAAGAAGAGCTGATGGAAGCAGGAAGCAATGTGACTTCAGTAATGAGTAAGTCAAATTACACAGGACAG